>VZTV01084963.1:0-106127 GCA_013400875.1 Anhinga rufa | reverse complement strand
CTGCCGGGGAGCGAGCGAGCGAGCGAGCGTCGGGGGAGGAGGCGGGAGGAGCAGCAGCCTCCGCCCCTCACCGCCGCCCTCCCGCCTCACGCGGGCAGCGCTGGCAGCATAGCAACCAACATGGCGGCCGCGCAGTCACCCGCCGGCGGGCGGGCGGGACGGGCGCCAGCCCCGGAGAGCTCGCGAGAGTCGAAAGGGAAGTGGTGTCCCCCCCTCGGGATTGGCCCCGCTGCTTGTCCGTAACAGAGAGAAAGCATGGCCGAGAGTTCATCCCGCGGCGTGATTGGGTGGGTTTACCATCAATTAAGGGGGCGTCCAGGCCCGTCTGTGAGCACCGATTGGCCACCTCAGCCGTCAGTCACGGCTGCAGGGCCGCGGTCCGCTCGCTGGGGGCAGCCGCCGCGTCTGAGGAGCCGGGCCCGGCGAGAGCGGGGCTCCTCCCGCCGTCGGAAGCGGGGCTGCGGGACGGCGGGGGGTACCCGCAGCCCCCGGCCTGTGCTTCTGGCGGGGCTGGGCGCGGGAGGGGAGGCCTCTGCGCCCCCGGGTGCGGCCCGGGGACCAGCTTTGGGCCCAGTCTTGTTTAATGTCTATCAGTGATCTGGAGGAGGGGATCGGGTGCGCCCTCACCAAGTTCACAGATGACATCGAATTGGGCGGGAGTGTGGATCTGCTCGAGGGCAGGAGGGCTCTGCAGAGGGCCCTGGACAGGCTGGATCGATGGGCCGAGGTCAGTTGTGTGAGGTTTAACAAGGCCAAGCGCCGGGTCCTGCTCTTGGGTCACAACAACCCCATGCAACGCTACAGGCTTGGGGAAGAGTGGCTGGAAAGCTGCCCGGCGGAGAAGGACCTGGGGGTGTTGGCTGACAGGCAGCTGAACATGAGCCAGCAGTGTGCCCAGGTGGCCAGGAAGGCCAACAGCATCCTGGCTTGTATCAGGAATAGTGTGGCCAGCAGGAGCAGGGCAGGGATGGTGCCCCTGTACTCGGCACTGGTGAGGCCACACCTTGAATATTGTGTTCAGTTTTGGGCCCCTCAGGACAAGAAGGACATTGAGGTGCTGGAGTGTGTCCAGAGAAGGGCAACGAAGCTGGTGAAGGGTCTGGAGCACAAGTCTTAGGAGGAGTGGCTGAGGGAACTGGGGTTGTTTAGTGTGGAGAAGAGGAGGCTGAGGGGAGACCTTATCGCTCTCTACAACTACCTGAAAAGAGGTTGTAGCGAGGTGGGTGTTGGTCTCTTCTCCCAAGTTACTAGCAATAGAACGAGAGGAAATGCCCTCAAGCTGCGTCAGGGGAGGTTTAGATTGGAGATTGGGAAAAACTTCTTCACTGAAAGAGTGGTCAGACACTGGAACAGGCTGCCCAGAGAGGTGGTGGAGTCACCATCCCTGGGGGTGTTCAAAAAACGTGTAGATGTGGCAGCTGCCCAGCCGGGAGGGCTGGCCGGGACTCACAAGTGCCATGAGGAAGCAGGGCTGAGGGAAGCATTTAACAAAGGCGGTGGGCTCCCGCTCAGCTATAGGGATCATGGGCTTTGATCACATGCAGCTACCTGGTGCTTCTCGTTTTCATGGGGCTTGCAAGTGGTTTGAGTGGAACAGCCAGGCCAGGACAACGTCACTTAAATGGCAGCAAGCCTGCATTGATGTCAGGGCCGCCAGGTAGTCAGAATCCCTGCTGTGGGAGGAGACGAGCCAGAGAGGGGGAATGGGGCTGTTTTAATGGCGTAACCCTCAGTCTTGGCCACATGTCCACCCAGCCTCACCCTACAGATGTCCTAGGGAGTCATTTCTACCTGTGAGTCCTTGCCAGAGTTCTCCAAGGTATGAGGCATGTTGTGCCTCTTGGCCACAGAAAAGATTTTCATACGTGGCCCATGGGAAGGCTGGCTTTGCAAGACTTATAGTTTACCACAACTCGGTGCTTTTGTGTATTTATACTATGTGTGAAAGGGTTTGGTTGAAAATGTCTTTAATGTCCATTTATTAAAATACAACCTCTCACAGTGAGCTCTTTACCAAATAAAAGACACATAGAATATATGGTTGGGAGTGAGTTCTTGTATTTCACAGTTAAATTCCTAACCATAGCCAGATACAGAATAATACTAAGGGAGTTTGCATGTGCTCTTTTAAATAGGAAGCTTTCTAAAATATCATTCTTTTGATGTTTGGAAACCTTCTGTACATTTCCATCCTAAATTGTTCTTGTGCTAGTTTTCTTCTTTTGCTTAAATAGCCCTTACCTCTTTTTTTTTTTCTTTTTAGCCCCAGTTACTTTTTAGAAAGCAGTCATTGCCCCCTTCATTTTACTTGGCTAAATAATCTAAGCTCTTTTAGCCTCCTCTCCCTTTTCCTGAGTGAGTATTGGGACACACTGGATTCTCCAGTTGTCTCATCTTTTTTCAGGACTAAGTTGCATCAGGGGTTGGAAGACTGAATTTGGGGAAGGCAGTCAAGCAGGAATTGTAGATAACGCACAATTTCTGGAGCACTTTTAAATAATAGGCTTTTAAATGATTATGACTAGAAAACACTCATAAATTGCTGTTATTTAAACTTTATTAATGAAAGTCTATAAATAAGATGACAAAGTTTGAAATATGAACTTTTTTTTTCTGGATAGAACAGTTCCTAGGCTGATGATTCATAAACCCCCAAAATGACACAGACAGTGTCAGTAATGCCATTCCTTCTTGTGTCCACGTTGCTCCAGCACTTCCCAAACATTTCTATAGTTAAATTGACAAACTGATTGCGGTGCATCTCGAGACATCCAGTAACTGCATTCTGCATTCCTGAACTGCTGCCAGCCTCTCGAGCAGTGGACAAGATACGTTCTTCTGTGCATGAAAGGGATCCTTAGCTGCAGAGTTGTCTCGGTTTCCTGACAGCTCTCTTCTAGATCATGGCAAATTTATTCACAAATTTCATAGATATATTTTAATCCATTTGCACTTAAGCTTCAAAGTCTGCCTCTCACATTTTCGTATAATTTTCTTTGCTTATGCCTGGTTTATGTCAAACATACGGTTATGTTCAATTTGAGAATAACAATAATTAATACATTAGTTTATTCAGAGTGTGCAATAGAGAAGCAATCCAAACCACTCAATGTGACTGTAGAACTACACAACATTTGTTTGGCAAATGTAACCTTAAGCTGTTATGAAAGGATATGTTTTGCTAATCTAACACAAAATTGGTGACACATACAGATATTAAAGGCTGGAGGTTCCAAGGTTATTATTCCTTTAATTCCCTGTTTACAGAAGGCTTGATTCAAAGCCCTAAATAAAGGCAGTGGAAGATTCCCACTGTGTGCAAAGTACTTCAGGTCAGGCCTACATTGCAAGAGTGCTAAATGTTTTAAAAATAGATATTGAGACAAAGTTTTCCAGCTCATGCTCTTACAGCATCAATGGAGCAAAACTGCACTGCAGGATATATGTGTACAGACTGCGCAGACCTTACAATGTGGAGCTCAGCAGAACTCCACAAAATTCTGATTTCGGAATTTTGTGTTATATACCCTGAGTGATCACTTCCCAAAATTATGAATGAAAGAGAGGAAGCAAACTGAAACGTGACTCTGTCTCTATTTACTCAAAAGAGAACACATTCCTTTCATATGTAAAAAGTGCATTCAGCTCACTTCTTTTTCAGTAGCTGGCTCTTTTACATAAGAGCAAGCTTTCGGCTACAGTTGGCCTGCGTGTGTGCAAGGAAAGCTGCTGCCTTTTGCAGAGATACTTCATATAGCTAGAGCTTAATTTTCAAACCGGTGCATGGGGATTTATCTGTTACTGCCGCTCATGCATTTTGGGGAGGATATGTTATCTCATGACTAGTAACGTCCTGCTAGTAAAATGCCAGTACCTTAAACCATTTCCTTAAACCTCATAGCTCTCGGATAAATGTAGGAACAAACAAAAGCTTCTCCTTTACTTACTAGATCTGTGGTATGTGTTTGTGCCAACAACCTTATTGCTCATGCAAGACCTGCCAACCAAGCTGTGATAATTTATGTGAGAGAAATGTATATTAAAAATGTGAATGGGGTTTTAAACCTCTCACTGAAATACCATGCAAACTGCTCTGTTGCCAAGATGACATACTTAAACACTGCATTAAAGCAATTCAAGATGAATGACTCTCGCCACAGGTAGAGTTTAGCTGGGAAAGGAGCAGGAGGCAAGGCACTTAATCTAACACTAAGATCAAGCATAATGTGTGTTTAATAGCAGATACATTTTCTACAGAGTGGGGTCCTGATTCAGCAAAACACTTGGACATACGTGCCTTGCCCACAGACAGTTCAGGGGCACAGGCACAACCTGAGAGTGAGATTGGCCAAATCCCGTGTGGAGCGTGCCACCGATCGGTGCGAATGACTGGCAGGTTAGTGCTTCAGCGTGGCTTTGGGATCACTGTTAAACCGTAGTATTGACATCAATACCAAGCGTGCTTGTTCAGCAGTGTCCTAGGTAATCTGCAGGGACAGAATCAATTCGCTCTTTGGGGCAGGGACTACCTTTCTCTACGTTTGTGCAATACCTGGTGCGATAGGGCTCCACAGTGCCCATTGTTAAAATACTGTGAAATAATAATTTGTGTTAATAAGCCTGCTGCGGCTATTATCCAGTTTGGAGGCTGTCTATATTTATCTTAAAAATATATTTAAAAGATAACCCTCTAGGAATACACGGAGAATGAAAACTGATTGAAACATCAGTAGCTACAGTAGCTAGACCGTGTTTTGCTAAGTCCTTTCTTCTCCAGTCAGCCTTCAACAAACTCCTTTACCTTTAACACAGATCGAAGTGGCACAAGGTTGCATTTTTAGATACCCACTGCAAATACTTGAGCCTTTTGTGCATGCCATCTGTGCATTCACTTGTGGAATACTGTTATTTCCTGCTTCTGTCCAAAAGAGGACTAGTGTAAACTCTGGCAAGTTAAATATAAAAAGCCATAATAAAGCAGGCCAAAAAAATATTTTAAAGCATAAAAACTTTTCCAAATACATCAAGAACAGGAGATCTGCCAGAGAACATGAGGAACTAGCAGGCAACAGAGGTGTAACAGAAGCATTCAAGGAAACCACAGGAGAAAAGCTCAGTACTTTTTTTTTTTACCACTGTTCCTTATGGCGGATTTTGAGTTGATTGCCACAACAAAACCTTCTTTAGGGGCACAGTCAGAAAAAAGTATTCACAAAACTTAGTAGGTACAGTTTTGGAGCCAATCAGTAAATCATATGGTACCTGCCTGCCCGGACGACGTGTTTCTCACCCCGGGGTTCTAAAGGAACTCGGATCCAAAATCACCAAACTGTTAACTGTGCTTTGTGATTTATGGTTTGGAGTGAGTTCCGTTCTGGAGGAATGGAAAGTGGCATACGACATTCCAGTTTTTAGAAAAGACTTCAGGGAAAACCTAGAAACAACAGACCAGTCAGTCTAACACGTGGTTTGTCACCATGTAATGGGAAGAGATGGAAACAGCAAATCTGGTGGTGCTTTAGAAATGTCAGCAAACATTGATAAAGAGGAGCTGGCTTATACAGACTTTGCATAAACACAGGGACATTGGAGCCCTTCTCAGCCATAATCCAACTCCCTGTTGGAAGAAGACCAAGCATGTACCATCTTCCGCTGTCTGCTGCCTTCTCTCTTCCCAGCTTGCCTTTACTCTCAGCCTAATTTCCACAGAAAAGGAATCCAAATGTATGGGACAGATGGAGACAGAGCATCTTCCAGGTATTTTCTGGATATCAGCCTGAACAACAAGGGGACTGTAGACAGGACATGACGAACATTTAACACACAGCCTAGGTTAAGCAATCATGTACACAGATTTCCCCAAACACTTTTACAAAGCACAAGAGGGGAGCTCCACTTGTGTTTAGAAACTGCTTCGAAAGGAAGACGGATGGGTAAATGACCACAAAGAAGGGAGTAACCAGTGAGATTCCAAAGGGACTTAACGCTTTAAAACATGTTCGTGAGTGGTAAGTGAAACAGGATTGAAGAGTGAGATGACAGTGTTTTCCAGTGATTCACAATTATTCAGGAAAACCAAAACCAAAATTGCTGGCACAAGATAGCAAAATAAAAAAATCACAATAAAGACTGAGTAGGTGATAAAATAGCAGCTAAAATGCAATGATCACAGATGTCCAGGAGAGGAAAACAAAAAACCTCTCTACCTGTGCAACATAGTAGGCTCTAAATTGGTTCATATCAGTCAGCAAAGATATTTTGGAGTCACTATGGGTAGTTTTCTGAACTTGTTATCTCAGTGCTCGGAGAGGCCATTAGGACTGGTAAGGAAAGAAGAGAATGAAAAAGCAAACATAAAACATAATGCTACTATACAAATCCTCAGGAATCATGTTCTTTCCTTTAATACAACACAAAATTCTGCTTATAGCATCTCAACATTTGGTAGCATCTTAAGCATCAGAATACATACGAAAATACAGAAGAAAGAGTGACTGGACTGATCAGAAAGATGGAGTGCCTTCTAAGTAGGACAGATTAAGTACTCTGGGGCTACCTGGAAAATAGATGACAAATGGCAGACATAATGCGGGTATCAAAAATCACGTCTGACATGGGAAAAGTGAACAGGGAACAACTACTCATTTCGTGTGAGAACTAGGATGAATCTAATAATAATATTTTTTCAGATGGAGGTGTAAAACAAACAAAAGGAAGTACTACTTAAACAACATCTGCTTAATTTGGGTAATTCATGTCATCAGATATTTTAGATGCCAAAAATACTAAGGGCTGGAAGAAGTCACTAGACAAATGAATGGAAGAGGCTGCTTTGCAGAGAGACGGACAGAGCCTCCAATTCTGCCCTTAGATTGCCAGAAATTGAGATGGTAAATAGGGGGAGAAATGAAGCTGCAACTGCTCTGTCCTTATATTTCTGCTGTAGGCAAGAGCAGGGGGCCAGGGTATCTGGACCTTTGGTGTGACTCAGTTCAGTCTTTCTTATATTACAGCTGCAGCAGAAATATGTCTGTCTCAGACTTTTGGCTTCCTATCACATCCAGTGGATATTGAACATGAGAAATCCTGATAAAACATTTTAATGAATGAAACATCTAATGAACAGTTTTAGAACCTTAAAAGGGATTTGATCAACATTTTGAGATGAGATCCACAGTGATCTTTATTTAGGCAAACCACTTGCATAGATATAGAGCCAAAACCGACCATTTAGTTAGACCTCCACTTGACTTAGCCCAAAGAACCTCACCCAGTAATTTCTGCAGCAAGGCTATAACTTTGGTTTGAGCTATGTTGCATGTTTTAAAATAGTTTTTGCCTTTTCTAGGTCCATCATTAAGCAACCCAGCACTAAGAACTCCCACCAAAGCCTTCTGGCTTTGCAACTTGTCAGAAAATTTCTGGAGTATTTGAGAGGAGAGAAAGAAACACACAAAAAGCAAGAGAGTACCGGTGGGCTCAATTGTAAGGAATTAGTTCAATTCTGCTATTGATTTCTTTCTATAGTGACAAAAAAAAATTACTATTAGTATTTTGAAATGAGCAGCTCAGGCATGCAGATTCCAGCTCTACAGGCTTTAATTTTTTTTCCCCTAACTTTACATTGATCTGTATCTGGTTGAATTCTAGGTAACTTTCAGGAAGACAGACAGTTTTCTTTCAAAGCTGAAGTCAGATAGCAGCAATTCTAATAATGACACCACATGTGCACAGGTTGCTGCATTATATACTCTGCTATTTTAATTTCTGTTGCTAAGATCTCCACTTCTGAGTGGAGGCCATGGCATTTTATTCTCTAAGGGGACTGCAGCCTGTGTAGATAAGCAATACACATTCCATCTCTGTAAAGAATATGCTTTTGTTGGTTTTGTTTCCTTGATCTGCAAGGCAAGCACTGGAATGAGCCCAGGCTTTCAGATGGGCAGTTTTCATATTTCAGGTCTGTTTCAAGTAAAACATCGGGAAACCTTTTGAAAAAACACAAATACATGTAAAAGGGAGGAGAAAATGGCTGCTTTGTCATCCCTTCCCATTTTGCTGCTGGGCATTTAAAAAAATACTGTAGAGTTTGGTTACATTGGCCTTTCACAGGCTTCTTTACAAAAGTTTGCACAGAACTACTCACACATCTGAAACACAGAGGAGACCGTATGTTACCTCTCGCCGCTCCGCAGTTTCATGGTTGAGGTTTTGAGGTCGACATTGTCTGCCAACAGCAAGCACCAGTGAAAGGCTTTTCCCTCACTGGTAAGCCATAGCCAGAAATGCAACTCCAGTCCTAAAAACATTTCTTCGTTGCAGTATAACATGACATGTTTCAAAGGTAAATGTTCTTTAGAAGTATCTCTAAAGAGAAAAATAAAAGAGTGTTTATTGACTGTTCTGGTTTGCTTTTCCCTTGTATTAACCAGCTACTTGAGTGTGCAGTACAGCAAACTGCCAAATTTGACCTTTCCTAAGAAAAAGACAAAAGGCGGCGGCAGCAACTCAGCTAAACAAAACATGTGCAGACTACTTCCTGGTACACCCACATTCTGGCCTCCCTGCAAAGTAATTAAAATTGTCAAGAGAGATTTTGACTGGTTAAGTTCTTCCAGAGTAAATTTACTCTTCAGAACTGTACAACTCGTTCTGAATTCTTTATTTGTAGAACGTTCGCTTTCTGGCTTCCTGAAATAGTTCCAAAGTTCATGTTACAAATAGCAAAAATTATTAGAAGGCTTGGGCTGATTGTATAGAAATTAGCCAGCTTAATTATAATAAACAGCATCACCGTTCATACAAAATTCAGCTCACTGCAGTTTCTAATAGGGTGAAAAAACTATTTTCGACTGCAAAAAGGTTCTATGTGTTCTTTGTTATTTAAAAATCTATGTACCCTGAAAACAGGATGGATGGAGTGTACCAGATGACATCCTCTGAAACAACCAGCAAAGACAAGAGGGCCAGAGAGCCGATGGAAGTTTTCAAACTATTTGACTGCTGTTACATGGATAGAGCCCTGAAAAGATGCTTTCACAGACACAATATTGGCTGCGGGGTTAGCAGGGACATAGAACAGAGGAGCCAATACAGGGTGAAGCGTCAGCCCTATGGACTGTAGCCTGCATTGAAAATAATAAAGCATTGTATTGCATTTACACCGCTATTCTACCTGCACCTATCTTACTCAACCGCAAAGGGACCACACACTGCGGACAGGATGGCTCAGTGCTTCATCTCCCCGGTGACACCACCACCAAGGCTACCAATTAGTTGCAGATTTAATGTGGCTTTTATCTGATCTGTAGCAGGTCTGTAATGTTGCCCACAGCTCATAAAATTTGCTTACTATCTAAAAATCTTAGCTTTCATGTACTACTGTTATAAGCAGCCATAGTACTGATGATAAGAATGACAATGACAATGTTTCTAGTCATAACAGTTGTGGGGACTTGGAAATATGAAAGTCAAAAAAGCAAGAAAAAAATCATATTGCAAATTAAAATGCAACTATATTTTGTATTTCACAATCTTGGAAATAAACTCTTTTGTGAATGCTTGGCTTTACCGACAGTGTTGCTGCTGATACTCCCGAGTCACCTTTAGGACAGCGGAAAGAGTGCACAAAGTAATTCCTCTCCACTTAAAGAGGTACAAATCTTGACCTCGCTCCCTCCAGCCCCAGGCTCTGCCACTTACCAGACTGCTGTGACATAGTTTTTTGGTGGCACCTGGTGCCCCTTCTTAAGTTCCCAGAAAACAGGGTACTTATCCTGATTCCAGTGGGCTTTTCTTCTGGAATCACCGGATGGGACCTCCAGCAGTTCAGAGGAACAGGAAACATCAAGTAATGAGGGGCTGGACTGAGATTCGGATAGAGCCAAAAGACACTCCAGGAGGTGACCTCAGCAGCCTCGCTGCTCACAGGCAGCACTATCACCTACGCTCTTTGCACCAAGATAGGAAAATAAGAATCCCCCCACTTTACACCTTCTGGTTGGCTAATAGGGATGAAGGAGTAAACAGATCTGAACATGTCTCTGTCTTGCTTAGAAGATTTAGCAAGGACAAATACAGAATGGGTAACCCTTCAGCCTCCGGCTACATATTGGCTAGTGCCACCAGGCTAATGCAGATGCTTCTGTAAGTGCTTGCTAGTATGGATCAGGGCCAAGAGACAGTGTCCTTATGAACTGCAAAGAAATTGTATCTCAGATAATTTTGGATTAATCACAGTGTTCTCTAGAGGTACTCTTAATGAGGGACATACTTTTGCTTTGTATTCCTGCCCAAGGCAGTGGGTTTCCATGCCGTATCATGACAAACTGGCTCTGCAAAACCCCATGAATTTCATAGCTGTATCCCTCTTCTAACAGTGGTGCTTCTGGAGGACTCTCCACTATGAACTCTGCCTAGAGGCAGACTCTGGTCTATGCATTTGTGCTTCTTTGTTCACCTCCCCATAAAATACTAGAGACATTATGCACATGAACAAGTCGCAATAAAGTTTGAAGAAAATAATTATAAACCAAACCTTTTATTCTTTACTCTGTTAAGTTCATGGTTATTGAAAATTAAGCTTTCTTCTCTTTTCCATCGATATTCTCTCTAATTTGTTTATAAACAGGATATAATAATGACATTCAGGAAAAAAATGTTAAAAATGTAACTCAAGATTTTTTTGCTGTTGTTAAATAATTACACAGAGGACCCCATTTTTCAGGACCTGCTGAGATTTGATATTTCTCGAAAGCTAATCCCTTGAATCCCAGATCAAATCTGCAGAAAGGCAGCAGGAACAATTCCTGTGTTGCTTGCACATTCACAACTTCCCCGAGCCCTGCAAGGTCTGGCTGTGCCGCGGGTCCAGGACTAGTCCTTAGCCAAGTCCACTCTGAACCAGATCCGGCTGCGGTGTTTCTGGTGCAACCAGCAGCTGCAGCAACACCCACGTCATTTGGGTTGTGCAGGGGCTAAGTCGGGACAGAATTTGGGGAACGGTAGCTCTGGCTCTAGTCAGTCTGGAAACAGCATGAAGAGAAGAAACGCAAAACTGACGGGAAGCCAGGACAGAAACACTACTGCCGGAGCATGAGCAAATTTAAACTAAGTTGGGAAGTCTCTAATGAACAATTTGCCTTCTTAGTTATTGCGTACCTCAGACACAGAGCCCTTCCTGAGCTGAATTCAAGCCAGTGATACCATCCTGCTCTGCCAGGATTACAAGCCCTGCATTGTAGCCAGTTAACTTTAGCCACTTCGGAGTAACCCTTGAAGTGTTTTGCTGAATGATCTGGGGAAGTGAGTATTCCCATTCCCCAGCAGTTCACATTTTCATCCCTGCCGTGCACAAGGGTTAACGGCACGTTTCTGCTTTGCGCTTTTTATGTTATTTACCCTTTCTCCACTAGATGCTACACTGAGACCATCAAACATTGAGTCAAATAACATAAATGTAAAGACTCGGCGTGGAATAAAGTGTTTTAAAGAGAACAGTGACGGCATCGCTCTCTTTATGTATCTGTGTGGTGTGAAGATGAAACTAATGCATCTCACATAGGAGTAACTGTACTGACTTCATCCAGGCTTCTCACTTGGCGCAGCATGGAAGAGGGATAAAGCAAGTCTGTGAGTCCTGGCACTATTACTCACGTGCAATTGCATTATGTAGTTACCTGAACGTGTGAAATGGTTTACCGAAAGAGTGCCCCAATCTCCAAAATTAAGTGAATAATATATGTCAATACAATTAGGTAGTCCTTTTTTTGCCTTTATATCTTAGAAATCCAAAATCACATACTTAACCAGAAAACAATTACAGTAGATGATATTTTTAACGATGTTTACACTTCAAATAATATCACAGCCAAGCATTATTTTTGCTGATGTTATGCAAGCCTTTGACCCAGGCAGGTGGGGAAGTGCTATCCAGTGTGGCTCCCACAGAGCCTGCCAGCCTGGTTTGGAACTTGGGTTGCGAATTGTGCAACACCTTCTAGTAAACAACCCGAGATCCTCTTACCTTTCAGCGAAGGCAAGCCCGACCAAGCACTTCTGCACAGCCTTTCTTGTGTGACAAGTTTATTGGATAAATGTGTTACAGCCTGTCTTGGAGTCTCTACTTGGACAAAGTGAAGTGAAGGTCAGAGACTGTTTTAGTGAAATAAGGTCTTCAGGGCTGTGTCCCTATCAGGACTTTGGTCACCCCACGTTCCTAGAGGTCTGCTTATTATATATACCTTGCCATTTGTCACACTACTCAGAAATGCACTGTGTGATACAGCCCCATTGGTAGCACTTTTATTGTTTTAGGAAGGGGCCAAATATAATTTGGAGAAACTTCAGTATGACCTAGTTAAGGTACAGCATTATTGGCATGCTTCCTTTCCAGCAAAAATCAAAACATGGCATCAAAACACTGCTATGTTGGCCTATCTTGCTGTAACATGCTTTAATTTGCTTATCTGGACTTAATCTGGGACAAGAGCTGGAATAGAAAATGATGTTTTATTAAAGTTGAATAGGGCCTTATAGAAGTAAATATTTACTCTTCAGGAACCCAATCTGCTCCTGGTGTGGTGAGCTTCAAATTATACGTGATCTACATCAGCTGAGGATCCAGGCCAGATGCTCAGCAAACTGTCATTGAGCCCTGGCCTCCTTATTGACCATTCACAAGCTCATCTTCAGATTAGTGTAGAGAAAGGTGGATTGGGGGGGGGGAGAATCTCCTTTTTTTTCTTTCTTCTAGTAGATATGGTAACACGTAGATCAGTTTAGCCAGCATTATTCTAAGCTATGGACTCTTTACTGTGTTTCAGGCCAGTTTTAATTTTGGCAGAATTTCACGTAATATTTTGCAGTGAGGTATAGGTGACTTCATCAAGGTCAGGAGAAAAAGCAGCAGATTCTGAACTAGTAGCTGTTAGATTTACAAGGAAGAACACTAAATATTTTATGGTTGGTTAAGCTGAGAAGCTAGTATTAAAGATAAACGCTCGTCCTCTGGTACTTAACTTACTTACTGTTTCTCTAATCAAAGAGCTAAGAACAAGCACAAAGCCCTGCCTCCAAGTGGGTCTTAATTCTCTGAAAAATCAAACAAAAGGTCATGACCTAAATGAAATGGAGTTTGCTTCATAACGATCCTGGGAAAGAAGGAATGTGCCGTTGGTATGGATTTGGCATGCCAAAGGGAATTGTACATGGGAGCTCTGCAGAGCTGCTTGTCTCTCGCGGACAGGTGCACTTTCAGCTCAGGTCAGTATTGATTGAAAACTGTTATTCTGCACAGTCTGTTCAGTGCCCAGCGACTGTATCTGGGGATCGAATCGTGTTCCCAGCGGACCAGCAGCTGCATCACATAAAACCACCACTAGACCTGAAATTAATATTTAATTTTGCTGGCAGCTTTCCAACAGAGAGGTCAGGCTGGGAAGTAGCCGTAAAGAGGAGAATACCGCCCAGCCAGCCTGGAGGTGTACCGGGGGCACAGACTGTGGGGTAAGGTGAATGTAGCAGGGCAGCAGGTGGTTTTCAAAATACACATCTTTGGTGGTCAGGCAGGGGACTTCAGTCTTCCGGATGCCGGTGGAGCAGCACCATTTGCAAGTATGAGAACAGCTCTGAGGTCTCCCCTGTGAGACATGATTCATGGCAAGCGAACAGCCCAGAGAGAGACCGTCATTGCGAGGGACGGCAAACAGCGCAGAGCTGGGCTGCCTCTCCCTTGGCCCTGCCTCCGTGAAGTTGTGGGTAACTCCAAACAGGACCAGACTGGTGACTCCCGTGGAGCCAGACTGACAGAGGCACGCGATGCTCCCTGACCAGAGCAGGAGTGGGGTGCAGCTGACAGGGTGGCTGTGACAGAATTAATTTTGTGGCATGTTATTGCCAAGGGGGTAGGTGGGAGGAGTATGAATTTGATGGAGTATTGTAAAAGTTAAAATGAGCTTGAAGGTACAGATAAATATTACTGTTTATCTGCAAGTACTAGGAACAAAGCAAAAATATTCCCATGTTCCCTTTCCTCTACTGACAGCTTCTTTGTTTGGACAGTGTCAGAGGATTTGTGGGTGGAGAAATTTTGCTTGCTAAGGAAAACCAGTGAGGAGGCGTTTAGTTTTCCCAGGTCTCTGGGTTGGCACTTATTCTTGTTTTTTGCAAGGACAAACCCCAAATGTTATGTGGACCTTTTTGCTCCAGTTAACCATAGAAGAAACAGCAACAAAACCAGAAAGCCTGATGCCATGATATAAAATCTGTGCAGGCTTTCGCTGTCTTTTCCTTTCTATATAACTCATTAGAGAAACACTGCACTGCTTTTGTGACAACTTTCCTCATTATCCCCTCACTCCCCCCGATCCTCCCTTTCTCTCCCAATTCCACTATATATTTTGCTTACTGTCTTCTTGGCCTGCAACCTCTTAAACTCGGATCAGTTTTCCCAGACTGAGCAGATGCAGGGCTGGTACAAGATCGTTATTTCTGGATTAATCCAAACACTGCATCCTGATGATCCTGATGCACCCCCCTGCCTCCGCTTACCACCCCTCCAACCACAGCGCCTGACACCACCTCCCTGGCTCTTGTTACACTTTGTTCACTCCCAAAATTTCCACTCATCTTTTGAAAGGCGGAAGTTCCAGTGAGCCATATCTGACTCCTTCGGCCTTCCTTTCTCCTGGCCCTGAGGATCCTAGTAAGGCACCTCACCCACATTTTAGGGAAAGTAAAGAATCTCCGAAGGCAGCAGAGAGGGAAGTAAGGCTTTGTGCAGGATGGCTACGCCACACGGAGCAACCATTTTACCAATTGCATCTGAAACCCAAATTTGCTGGAAGGTGGACCAAGTGGGTAACACAGCAGTTGTACCTTGGGGATTTGGAATATGTCCTTACATAGAATTGGGAACTGTGGGAAGTTTCAAAATGGAAAAGCTGGTTTTCATGTCTGCCTTGGATCAGTGGCTAATAAGAGGACAAGACAGTGTGCTGCACCCAACCCTGAGCAAAGGAGGTCGTGCCCCGGGTGCTGGCTCTCACCGCAGCGCCGGGGCGCATTGCCATACACGCCCTGGCAGCTCCTGTTCCTGGGGGATAAATCACTCTAATTTCTGCTCACTTTGCAACAGCCCAGCTCCCTGCATCGTGCTGTGGCAGGTGCAATCTTGCAGATAAGATGCGCTGCCATCTCCCCTCTCTCTATCTAGTTCTTGGGTGTCAAGAGCAATTATTTCTCACACAGCTGAAATCCCCGGTGGGGGACATGGGGCAGGTTTTGGGGCTGTTAGCGAGCAGGCACTGAGGCAGCTGTAGCAAATGACGGATTTTCATATACACCCGCTGAAGCGCTGTTAATGCTTCACACATGGAGTTTGATACAGTAATGGAAAAATCAATGCCAGGATCACACTTTCACCACACGTGCAATAGCTTGTTGCGTGCATCAGTAATTACACTTCTTGGCTTCTAACCCAAGGCTCACAGTGTTTTTCCTGCAGCTTTTTGTCATTGTATATTAGTGATTTGCAAAAGCTGAGCCTCAAATAAAAAGGGATTTTTTTTTTTAATACAGTGCTCAATTAAATGCAATACATATGCAGTAATCTGAGCTGTACAAGACAAATTTATCAGCTAGAGTGGGTGAAATTCTCTAGACAGACGGTCAGTTGACTAGTCCCTGTGGCCTCCTCTGGCCCAAAATCCACGAATCCTGGAACAAGCTCCATGCAGAGAGATGCCCAGAGCCCATCACTCCTGATTTCTAACTTCAGGAGTGGCAGGCGCCAGCCCAGCTCTGGGCTATCAGCTCTGACACGCCAGCAGTACTGCTAAGGGGCTGCGCATCTCAGGGAAGCCCAGGGCTCTGCCCTCCCAGACCAAGCGTAGAGGTTTGGCCAAATGGGCCTCTGACCTACTAACTTAATTTGACAACTGAAGGTCAGTTTTGATAATACTTACAACGCACCGTGCTATATCTGGTAAAAGTAACGAAGTCTTAGCTAATGCATCATTTAATGCTGTTAAATTTTTGCTGAAACTGCCAGGCTGGGGTTTTTCTGTTGTTTGTTTTTAACAATCTGAACAGCTTGGGTTTGCTTCAGTGAAATAAAGAATTAGATCCTGGTAGAATAATGTTTAAACATGTTTTCTGAAGCTGAAAAATGGCATTAAGTTAGGTCTCTTCAGTACAAACCAATCCAGGTAATTATTGCATGAATACATTCTCAAGAGAAAATATAAAATGGAAAATATATATTTAAAATACAACTGCTCAGGCATTCAGCAAAATTGATGCATTTATGCTTTTACATCATGTGACCTACAGCTGTTACATCTGAAGTGACTAACTTAAACTCTCACTTACTGAAGCATTAGTAGTAAAACGGCATGCAGAACAGTGACTTGGCCTACATAACCTCACGTCGGAGGGTTAGACCTGCTCAGATCCACAGCGTGAGCTACCCTAGAGCTTGGCCTGAAAGCACTGTCCTTCTGTCTCGGTGTGGAGGCTGCAGCTATTTTTTCCTGAGAGTTGCCAACAGCACCTCATTTTCTCCTAGAGTGAGGGGAAAAGCAAAGTGCTCCAGCTCCTCAGAGGAAGCCAGGTACTTACAAGCACAGCTTTCCAGAACGAAGTGTGCTGAGGGAAGGGAGGCAGTGTGGGGAGCCAGAATACATCAGACAGAGGCCACATACCAAGGATATAAAGAAAACAGGAAAGTGGAGAGGATTCTGCCTGTTTGAAACTCTTGGTCCTTAAGGGAGATGCTAAGATTTCATACACCAGAGATCAACGACTTCCCAAAACACAGAGCGCTTGTGTAGACAACATCAGGTTTAACGCAGGAAAAGAACCACCTGAGAAGGCATCTCTCAGATGGTGTTTAAGGACAACTGACTTAGAACAGCACTGTTACACTAGCTCTCAAAAATTAAAAAAAAAAAAAAAAAGAAAAAGAAAAGCAGGTCAAATCTGGAAATGCGATAAGGTGGTTTCAAAACAAGAGAGTAATGCTTCTAGCAATGATGTGTGAATATGAGCTGAAGAATGAAGTTATGCTGTTTCTGCAGGTTGAAACTTCTGTCCCAGAGGAGGAGGAAGAAAGTGGATTTGCTTTAACCATCAGAGTCCTGTGTGATCCCAAGGGAGGTTGGCTGCCCGTGCCCCCCAGCTGATGTGCACTGTCAACCTATGGCAGATAAGAATCCCACTCATTTTCCTAGTCAAGTCCTTTATTCTCCCTGTCAGAAAAAGGGGGTCCTGGAGCTGTAATGCCACCCATCTACCAAATGTCTGAACTAAGGGGTCATTTCACAAATACTGCTTTTCAGAACTGTCTGCAGACAAAAAACGTGGGCTCAAAATCTGTTTTTACAGGATATCCACTAAGTGGATTCATGGCTGATCAATCACATTTACCACTGTCTTCTGGAGGGATGATGTTTAACAAGCTCACCGGATGGTACGGCTAATTTGTAAGTCAGTATTTCAGCTTTGTCACTTACAGCATGCAGCATCTTTTTATACACCAGGAACATCTTCACTTTACTTACTTGACATCGTCAAGCTGTTCAGGTGTGACCATGTTACAAAATGTACATCGTCCTAGTACAGTTTTGTGAAACCATTATTTATTTATTTGCTCTACCAGCCCAAGTCAGCACAAAATAATAGCAGGCAGACAAGGCAAATCAGTTTTCTTTAGCTTAAAGATCAGTCACAGGATCATAATCATGTTCCTGCAAAGACAGTATAGGCTCAAAGCCTGTATCTTCTGTCTAAATATATCTGCTTCTTGAAGTCTTTTCCAGAGATTTACAACACCAGATTACACTAGAATTGGACATATGGAATGGCATCATATGGGATGATGAAGGGCTGCAAGCTTTGCGTAAAACAAAGGTGTTCTAAGAAACACAGCAGTTAGTGTTGATGTTTCTTCTCCAGGAAAACCAAAATGTATAGCTTTCTGCTTGTTGCATCTGAATTATAACTAAAGCCTCAAGCCAAACACAAGCAATACAACCCTAGAGCAAATATGATGATGAAAGAATATTTACATATGTATCAACACAGGATATCAGAGAGATCAATCAATTCTGAAATAAGATTCCTGTGCAACTAGTCGGTTTTGTTGCAATCTTGTGTACCATCTAAAGATGTCTCCACCTGTGCTGCCAGCCAGCTGCAATAGGCTGTTACACAACTCAACACATGTCCCAGTTAGGCCCTAAAACTGGTTCTACCCAGCTCTCAAGATTGCATTTCTCTTGCGATCAGTAATTTCCTACTTGTGATTTGTGCTTAAGGCTTCTGGTAATGTCCTGTGTCCGTACCTTCAAGGCCTCTGCTATCATCGTGTTCTTGTGCTGTTGGTGGCTTGCGCTATAGTCCCCTGCTTTTCTTGAGCAGTCTTCAAGGCATGGCTTCCATATAAAATAGCTAGTGTTCTATTAGCACAATCTAGTCACGTGTACATCCCTGTTCTAGGATCACCGCTAGCTTGATGTACAGAAATAATGGTCCGTTAGGATGTGTATAAAGTTAACAGAGAGAGAATGTGATATAAATAGATACAATGCTTTCTTAACGACCTGTTATTAATGTCTGTTGGTTATGGCAATATTACTGCTGTGTTATCAAAACTGCTTTACAACATATGCAAACTTTTAACCAGACATATGGGTTGATACAGCCTAGAGAGCTCTTTGAAGGCAAAGGGTGAATAATTGAACCAGCTTAACTTTAAATCCTCTCAGAAACCACACATTTTATGTTATCAAACAATTCCAGTTTGCTTTAGAATGACGAGCTTTTTGGATCAGTGCAAAAAGCTAAATCTAAAGAAAATGTTAGTACTGTTTCACATTCTATTTTTCTCTCTTCTCTCGTACATGCCTCATATACATCTCTGGCTTGGAGCAAGGGTTTTTTTTCGGTGCCTGTCCAGAGCTTAACAACAGGATGCCAGATTCACAGCTATTTACATTGCTTGACTCCCACTGCCTGCCTAAATGTCAATTATAATGAAACAGAAGTAGGAACATGGTAGGGAGATCTTTCTGCAGTGAGCTTTCTAGATTATTATGTCTTGTTTTTTACAACGGTTTGTCATCTTCCATCGCAGTGTCCAGTAATCAGTCTTGTCCATCTTTTAGGTATTTCCATCAGCAATCTGTTCAGTTTCTAATCAGTTTTTAACCACTTAATTGTATCTGTTCTAAATATATCTTTTGTGTTGAGGAGTAAAGGAATATTTAGGGTGCAATTAATACACAGGTAATTCTACAGAACCCTACAGAATACGCCCCTAGTTCTGGCTGCTGTGTTATCCTTCCCTGCCAGTCCCAAACAGCCTCCCTGTGACTAACATTGCCACGGCCTGATTTACAGACACACTTAATATCTGCAACTCATTATCATAATTTAAACTTCTAGGTGGCTCAGCTCCTCTGAAAAATTGGACCTAATAGCATTCTACCCAGAAAAGGATATAAGTACCTATTAACCCGTAGCAATTTACCATAGCACTTATAAAGATATGCATAATGTGCAGAGTCACGCACATATTACTAATGCAAACTGAATTATTCATTGCAAATCTGGGCAATATTTTTATCAAATACTTATTACGGATAAATGCTTTCCTTATTCAGTACCTCAATATATGTTTGAATAATACTCTGCAAATAATATTTCATGCAAATGTTGCACTGAAATATTGGCACTTTCCTCTGTAGAATAATTATTTCCAAATCAATTTCCGTAGGATAAACTATTGTTATTTATTCATTGAGCTTGGTTCTGTCTAGGCTAATAAACAGACACAGTGTTAGCCCTGAAGTACTTATAATCAGCTTCAGACATGCCGGCTCTTGCACACAAGTGGATTTCTACACTACCACAATATTTCTGGGATCAAAGTGGTGATAAAAGAAACACAGGAAACCAAGGAAGAAAAATACGTCAAAAGTTAGAAATAGGAAATCACTGGTTATATATTGGTTGGGATGTGTTTACTCCACTGATCTTTCTCTGCCCTTTTCTTCTTTTAATTCCTGAATGCACTCAGTCTGTCGTTACTTTCTAGTCCATCTGTTTGACTAATAGTCTGACTAATTTATACTTGCTTCTGATTAGTCCGCAATCTCTGATCAAATGCTGTGCTTGCAGGACTGCAAACGCAGAAACTCTACAAATAATTCCCCAGCCATACAAAGAGTCCCCAAGCAAGACCCAACCCCAAGACCCAACACAGATGCTGTTTTGTCTTCTTTCCTTTAATTTTCAAATATCAACGCACAGTCACCCTGAATAAAATTCACCTTTATCACCAATGGTCAAAACAGGACCGCCCTGGCATTTTTGTGCAAAACCTTATGTACAGCCTGTACTTTATAAATTTCAAGGAAAGTATTCCTTCTTCTAAATTACAGGATAGATGGGTGTACTGTGAAATAAAGTGTGGCCAGTGATTGCCAGCTCCTGGAGGCACAGGCTGGCTTGTGTCCATAATGATCAGGGTTCCCGCTCTCTTAGACAGGTCATGCCCACACTGTTGAGGGCCCTTCTTGTTATGAGACATCATCATAATCATTACTACTATTATTATTATTACAACAATTATGACAATGACAAGAAGCTGGCTTTTTTTCAATTCAGTGTGTGAAATAACACAATGGCTGTGCTGCAGCCCTACGGAGTGAGGCTTTTACAGGAAGGTCATGCTGTTGTTCTGGTGGGTGGTGTGCAGGAACGTGGGGGCTCTGGGTTGGCACTGGACAACCAGCTGAGGTGATGGGAGCCACACCTGCCTCTCGGAGCGCATCCTTCAGGAAATGAGCTGGTGTGTGGTGAGACCCCTCTGTGACACATCCCAAAGCACGGGACGGTGGCGGAGTTGGGAGAGACATTTCAAAAGCATGCTCCTGAGCCAAGCTGAAATGCTGGTGCAGATACACCCTACGATGCTATGCACAGATATTACCCTCCTGCAGCAGATTAAGCTCCCTTCTGCTAGAATGGAATGCTATTTAAAAAAGAGCTTCTAGCTGAAAATTGGCATTACTGCTTCCTCGCAGTGATGAGGCTTTGGCAAACTATTTACTAGCGTTACAATATACCTGCCTCTACACAATTGTACTTAGCTTTGCATTTGTGTTTGCTGATCACTGCAGCTGAAGCAAAAGAAACTAAACACATCGAACACATGCACACATTGCTTTAAAAATAACGCAGAGTATTATCTGTTAGACATGTCTCCCCTGCCCTCAAAATAAAACAAAACAGAAAGCCAAGTCATAAACCGGCCTCTGTATACTCCGCCAGCTGCTTGAAGTCTCTCTGTCTTGGCCTCTGATCAGATACAAAGTCAGATATTTATGACTTTGTCGGTTTTGTACATAGAAAAATCTAATTTGTAACTACTTTAAAAAGAAAATTTTGGTGTGTTGAGAAGGAAAAGATAATAGCAGCATAGGTCCTGGCCTGATCTGACTCCCACGTGATGTTCTTGCAGAGACAGTGGATTAGGATATGATACTGTAGCCCAGTGACAGCCAAGGTAAATGGTTGGGCAATTTTGCCCAACCATTCACCTACTTCACATCTTTTAGAATAATAACCATAGGAATTTTTTCACAGTTTTATTTACTGCCACTTTTCTGCTATTGCCTCAGTCATGAAGGCTGCAACGGCTATGATCATGCAGTAGGACTATATGGCTTCAAGATCAGAAACAACTCTGGCTTTATTATTTTAATTCTTATCTTGATAACAAAGCACCAAATGAGAACAGATTTCAGCCTAAGATGTCAGAATAATTTTTTTATCTTGTCACTAGGTAATGATTCTAATGGTACCTCTTACTTAGCTGCCTTCATTAATGACTTTACGGCGAGAGCATGCTTCAGCAATTGTGAACGTGTAGAATACTCCATGTTCTGGGGCAAAAAATTAACTTAATAAGGAGAAAGCCAGTTTCCTGAAGAAGTGCCTTACACAGTTCCTGCTTTTAAAAGGAGGACTGTAACATGGACAATTTGTCATTACAAGGTATACTTAACTTCACAGTTTGGTGCATTTGTAGCACTCCTGCAGAGGGAAGAGAGAGATTAATAGATTTTTCTCACCTAGTAAAATAGGTGGAAAACTGTTCCTCCAAGTCCTTTTGCTCAGTAGAGACACATTCATTACCAAGAGACTGAGTTCAAGGAGCAGACTATCACTCAGCTTCTCAGGAACTTCACAAGTTTCACTAGATGTTTGTTTGTTTCAAACTAGATGTTTGAACTAGATGTTCAAAGGTACCTAAGGGTACCTTTGAAAATGTGGCCCACAGACACCAAAACCCTGTGATAGAACTTTGATAAATGCTCATATCTTTCAAATACAACATAGTTGATTTTGTTATGGGCAAGTATATTCAACTTCAGTAGTCAAGAAGTAATAGCAATGACAGGATTTCAGTGAGTCGAAACTCTGGTGCCGCAATCTTCAGCGGAAGCAGAGAAGCTGTAGAAAGGAACAACTCTGAGCATTAGGTCATCTAGTCCATCTTGCCAACAAAGGATGTTTCTCTACAGCCTTGGCAAGCAAACCTGGTAATCAGGCTTGCCAAAATAAAAACTGGCAAGAGCCTTGATACCTGATGTGTAAAGAAAAGGAATGAGCACAAACCTTGTATTTACTTTGTCGGCATCTTTTCCAGAATTTAAGCAGAAAGGCTAGAATGTCCTTGAATGTTCATCCCCGGGAAAAAGCTGCACTGTATTAGCTGTGTCTTGGCACTTGGCAGTTTATGCCATCTTGGATTTTTCCAGTAAGCTTAAGTACTGTAGTGGAAAAAATTCAACGGGAATGGTTTACTGTTGGTTTTTGTTTTGTTTTTTTTTTTTTTTTCCTGTTTACTAAATATAAGATGCACTATTTACCAGCCTACATCTGCAGGTTATGACAAGCTTACCATAATATAAAAGGACTGTGTTTAGGTAACAGAGATTTAGCACATTAAAAGATTATAGGTTTAGACAGTCTCAAGCTCTCTCACTATTCTGCAGCAAAAACCTTCTGTCACCGAGCTCTGGAGCTAACAACCCTTTTCCAACGCAACCATTGTACTTCTTGTTAAGGTGACTCAGAATACATTCTGACACAGAGACAGTAGATTCTGTCTGTCTCTCAAACAACACCATGTCAATAGTCCACTGTGATACGAGAAAGATGAAAGAAGCTGGGCAGCCATCAGAGAAGCATCCCCAAATAGAAGATATCCTCATCCTCACGCAAGAATGAAGTAACATGAGATACTTTGAAATTTGCATGGCAGCAACCAGCTTGGCAATGAATGAACTGGGCAAAATGCTTATTCTATAAAAAAATAAATGTATCTTTGTTAATGCCAGCCACCAAATGAACCAGACCAAATACGGTACTTTTAGGCTGATGGTGAACAAAAACCATTATGCTTTGAGGTCAGGGGACTGGACTGGTGATTGCCACTCTCCCCAGCCCATGCCAGGCTGGCATGTACAGCACTCTGAAAATCCAGGGAGCGGTGAAGGCCAGGATGTGGCAACTGCTCCCCAGCTATGCTGGTATGACAACCAGTGCTCTGCTGCTTTGAAAAGAAAAAAGGACATCTACTGGAAGTCTTGTTGTACTAAATATAAACCTGCCAGTCACCTTAAGTAATTAACAATTAGACCAAATTCAAGAAACAGGAAGAGATGTATAAAATATTTATTATTTGTTCTTTGTCAGCTAGTAGACCTTTCTGGTTAGATTAGCTTAGCTTTCAGGACATTCAAACCTACTACCGCTTTGGTAGTGATCTATGGGATCTATTTAAAATATACTGGTCCAAAACTTCTGGTGGGATAAATTCATAACTCCACTGATTTCAGAGGAGCTGTTGCGATTTATATCAACTTTTTCTAGCCCATGATTAAAATTCATTACTTACTTCTAACATACACACACACAAGTGGAAACCTTGTTGTAATTTCTGTATTTCTGTATTTTAATGGAAAATAAATCTTGCAGCTGATTACAGGAAATGTGCAGAATGTAAATAAAAGGATGGATATTGCATTCTTTTCAAATAAATCATTCTTCTCATGCCTGAGTTCACATGACTTGTGGCATTACATGCTGTGACTTCTCTTCACTCCTACCCTATCCTTTTTGCTTGGGAAATCTCAAAGTTCTCAAATACTGAATAATTAATTGGTTGTGGGAAGCTGTGAGCAGAAAATTTTATTTTCCCAATGCAAAGATGATGTTCTCAGAGCATCAATAAGAAACAGAACATGTTAAATCCATGTCCACAGAAGAGAACTTTTTCTAAAGTGCATATATCCTTTCCTAATATTCAGCAGATCCACTTCTCCTTTCTGATGCCCTTGTCTCACATCTTAGATAACGCCTACCCAATTATGGTCATTGCCAATAAAAACTGAGATCCTCAACTGGACACAACTCAGCATTATTCTACCACAAATAGTGCAGTCTTGCTAGTTTTCATCACCTGAAGATCTGAAAAAGATGGAACTTATGGCTGGGATTACACAACATGGCTTTCCTACAGCAAGTGGTGTTTTTCTAGTCTTCTGTGATTCCTTGAGTTGGTAAACAAAACAGTGATCAGGAAATGAATATCACCATTTTAATGGAAATCTATATTATCCTGGTAAAAAGCTGCTTTTGAAGAGAAGTGGTCAGGCTGAGCCAATCAATGAAAAGCTGGCTTAGAGAAAGGAAACAAAGAATATTTGGTCATTTTTCTACGTCACATAAGGTTGATTGTGAAATACTCCTATGTACCATACTACAACCAATCTGATTTGCTAAATTTATTAATGAATGAGTAATGAGAGAGTAGTGAAAGCCAGCAATTTGTAGGCAGGAAACGTCAGTGGACCATGAAAAAACCTCACCAGAGTTTGAGAAAACTAGAGAGTGGGACTGCCGATGAAAATCACAATAAAGAAGTATATGAAAATGCACTGCAGACCTGAAAGGAGGTATTCACCCTGAATATATGTTTACAAAATCTTACAGGATTGCTTTTATATGTGATCCAGTTTTTGTTACAAACATACTAGCAGTACTCTGTGGCAATTAGGCTTAGCCTGAAATAACTGTCCTAAGTGGGATCCAACCGCAGATCCTGTGCAGCTGTCATTTGGCCACCAGTCATACCTTACCCATAAGCCTGTTCTTTTCCTGACTACATAAGCCCAGCTCCCTCTTACCTCTCCTCACAGGTCTTGTGCTCTGTGTCTCTGATAACCTTGGTAGCTGCTGCTGGACCCTTCCAGCTTCTCATCATCCTTTTTGGACTGAGAGGTCCCACAATGGGTAATCTCTGTTGATGGACAACCCCCAAAATACATGGGCAGCTGTCATGTAACTACCCCCATCATTGTGTCTCCCTTCCCTGCCCACCTCTATCCAAAAGCAGGAAGACAATGAAATGTTACAAAACTTTAGGTTAATAAATACCAACAGAATTAAAACCTCAGCCTCTGAATTTTAGGATGGCCTAAGTGAGAAAATATCCAACAAGGCCAGTGCAGGTGGAAGCAAATTTCATTCTCAATATATTCCTGAGGGTCCTCAGGTAAAAGACCTCCTCTAAAGATGTGGTTCAAGAAAAGTTCTGGCAAAATATACGGCATCTCTTGTTTAACATCAGTGAAAATTACACCTGACAAAACCAGCCAGCCTGGTCCCCTTCATTTGATAACCCCCCATTATTATATCAGTGACAATAACAGGGATCTACACCCTATAAAGGACAGAAATTACTTTGTTAGCATTAAAACACACCTATAGACACCTCTATGACAATACCAGGCGATTCTTAATAGCCACTCCACAACATTTGAGCCCAGGAAGACAAATAACATCTCCAGCTGAGAATACCAGAAGACACTATGTCAATTTAGATTAAAAATAGCAGAGTCCAGAGATGAATCACCCAAAGTGATGCTGAAAGGGCAGAGAAGCTACGAACACCCTTGACTTCTGCAGACAATACCTTCAGCAATGACATTAACAAATCTGTTTCAACAGTAGTTCTCAAACTTTTCAGATTATGCCCTATTTGTTTTCTCTAATGTCTTAAGCCTCTTCCTGGCACCTCTATACATGCTGAACAGGACTGAAAAAAGCTAGCATGCAGCTCTCATTAAACACCAAAAACTGTGAGGCATGCTGTGCCCACCAGATCCCCTGGGCTGCATCCATGGAAGTTATAATCATGACATTTCTTCTGTCCCTCTACATAGAGGGTAGAAGGGGAATAATTATTATTTGAGGTGAAGAAGATTCTTTAGACAGAGAGATTGAATTTTATACTGTAAAATTATTTGAGTCAGGGTTGGATATCACTGGTCCAGGAATGCCATAATGTTGATGCCAATAAACCTCAGCTGGCTGTTGCAGATGATCATTGCAAATGTGTAGTTATTCTTCTGAACCCCACCAAAAACTCAAACCAAACCAACCAAACTGCATAACCAAAGCAGCAGAGGATTCAAAGTTCAAACTCTAGTGCTTTTAGCTGAGGCCAAAACGTCAAGACAGTGGCTTTCAGTCTCAGTTTCAAACTCCCATCTTGCAGCTGCATATTCTCCTCTGGTCCTACCTTTGGCCTATCTTCTGCCTCTGCCCTTCCTCAGCGCAGGGATAGGAGTTTTCTGCCAGCCCATGCAGAGCTCAGCCAGGCCCTGCTCCAGGGAAGCTGGCAGGCTCAGCTCTTCAGAAGCTGCAGATGCATCCACCCACAGTCTGGACAAAGGTATTGGGTCAACCTAAGAATTACTATATTGTTCAAGATGTCAGGTTGCTCAAATATTCTCTCCTCTTCCTTATGTCATTCTCACCAAAAACATAAACCACTGAGACCTCCTGGTCATTCCTATAGCAAGTGGTTAACACCATATTTTTCCAAAATGATGCAGAGTAAGAACAGACTGGGAGCTGCCTGAAGATAATATACTCATCAAGCCTACAGTATCATCACTTGGCCAACAGATACCACAGAGCAACTGGGCTGGTCAGGTTTTTTTCATTATTGGTCAAATAGAAATTTTAGTCTTCATTTGAACCACATTTTTCATCCCAGCTTATGCTTTGTACACTCCTCCTGCTATACAAGAAGGATCCCAGGGCTATTCCCCCAGTGGAGTAGAGCTGTTGTAGCTGGCTCCTCATCCACTGGTCTCCCTTCGTTCCTGGCTGGAGCTGTGTAGAAGGATGGAGGGGATGCTGTGAAGGAGCTATACTTAGCTCAAGGAGGATTCTCTAGGAATGGATAGCACTTGGCAGAAATTAAGAGCACCTTTCAGGGGCTTTTCCCCTCAACCAGGGATAGAACATGGTAGAAACCTTGAATCTACAGTCAACTGTCTGTTTGCCACTATTTCCTTGAGTGGCAAACTTGGCACAAATAAAAATCCTGCTTCTTAGCGGTGGGTGGTTCAATTCTTTCTGAGGAACCAGCATGCTGCTAAAGGGCCAAAGCTCACTGGGCTAAAGAAAATGTCTCAGTTGGTGAGGCACCTGCTGCATATGCCTTACACCAGGCTTTAAGCAAAGCCAGATCTCTGATGGGAGGTTCTGGCCAAATCCCGTTGACTCAAATGGCATGCTGTCCATCTGTGGTAACTAAATAATTCATAGTTGCCGCAGTGTAGAGACTTCATTCTGGTCTTATTAACAGATGACAGCAATCTTGAGCCAGTCTCCCTTCCCCTTGGTTAGGCTCCCATAAATCAAGCCCATCAGCTAGTGGCCAGTTTTCCTACCAGCATGGCCTTGGCATTTAAAAATCCAGTATTATGAACAGCGGATGTAACGTTAGCTGAACCAAAGAATCTCAGCCTGCAACTCAACTCAGCCTGTTCATTCCAGGAAAAGCAGTCATGTCCTCAAAGTCTACGTGCTTTGCTGAATTCCTGAAAAAAAAGTTCTCTTTCAGAGAGAATGTCAAGCATTATCCCCACTGGGCAGGAGTTACTCAAGCACATATGCTCACTGACTTGCTGCCAGTGCTCGTGTGAGTGACTGCTTGCCAAGAGGTACACAAAGCTTGCATCTGACACGCGGCTTACCTAGGATGTTCTCTGCCTGACAGATCACTTCTCTTTGGCCTACAACATTATTTATCATCATCAGAAAAGGGACAGGAAGAAACCTCTGAATTTGTGATTTTCCTTAAATTACTTACAGGGACATTGAACAGAACAGACTATTTTTTAAACTAGGGAACCACTGTTTTATAGCTGACAGCCTGCGAACCCGTCCACCAACTGCAGGGTGGAAGAACTTTTAATAGCTGAGTTACAAAATGCTTGATGAGTTTATTCATGATGGATGCACACATTAAATGATAGCAAATAAACCAGCTACAACATGATCTGTATTTTACACGTTGCTTTTCAGGGAATCTATTTTTGCAATAGGAAATTCATATTGCATACTCTTTGGTAGCCTGGATAGAGACTAACTTAAAGGAAGTTACAAAGTGCTAACAAATACCATTTTAAAGATGGAAGATTGTAGAAGACACATGAGGTGATAATACTTCCATGCTATAGTATTTGGAAAGTTTTTTTGGATCATAATGAAAACGTTTAGTAGTCTTTTTGCTCATAATGAAAACGTTTAGTAGTCTTTTTGCTCTCCTTAACCTCTTTTAGTAGCAACAAAAGTAGTGTTTGGTTTTGGTTTTTTTTCCTAGGACGCCAACATTAAAAGAACACCAAAGGCAAAATAATACTCAAGTAGGCAGAGAGCACACTGTTCCACACTGATGAAAATAATCTGTCCAAGGAGAGCCTGATTAGTGCTTTGCGGTTAGGTCGTCCACCTTGGGGGATTACTTGGTTTCAGTCTCTTGCTTCCCAAGGAGTTAAACACTTTCCACATTAGTTATAATGAGTATATGTTGTAAATGTTCCTTGGATTTCATGATACAAATAGCCCAGGCTTCCTCCTGTTCAGTAACCTATTTTGTGTCTTCTCCTTCCAGACTCACGATTCCTGCATTTCCTCCCACACCATGACACGATTTAACAAGCACAGGGATCCCCCTCACCCATCCCTGCCTACAACACCCTCATTCAAATAATCTCCAGATTAAGGTTTAAACCTACCAATCGTAAGCCTGAAGAGACAATTTAGCACAGGTCTACTTCAACGTGCACGCTAGCATGCTACACAACACAGTGAGCACAGTGTCACCTCCTCCAGCCATGTGTTAAAAGGACATCCCAGCTGCACTTTGTGATGGGTTTGATCCTCGCAGTGTAGCTTCAGGCAGCCCAGAGCACACGGACAGACTGATCCCCTCTGCGGATCCAGCAGCAGCAAATGTGTGGCTGAGCTGGGTTTGTTGCTGGTCAGCACCAAGCAGCGCGACTGGGTCACTTCCAGAGCCTGGCTGAATTCTGACTGCCAAGTAACCAGAGGTGCTCAGGCTTGGGTGATGCATGTTTTATAATGACAAATTTGTATCACTACATCAGTTATGCCTGCCGCTGCTTTTAGGCAAGCACCTCTGTCTGATGGATCTGGCCATCAATATTGGCTCTATTTACACCATTCAAGGCAAAACTCTGTAGAAACCCCATAAGATTAAAACCAGAGCAATGCCATGAAACAAAAATAGATTGCTGTAGGTCTGGGGTTTTTCCAGAGGCTTTCATACCCAGAGTTTCAGCTGAAGCCAGCCTGCATCTGATACCCATAAAATACCAGGTAAGGAACAGTTCTTTCATACCAGACATCAGATTTGAAAGTCCAAGATGAAAACAATCAGTGAAAGGGGAAGGCATTTTGGCACAGCTGATCCCACAACACAAGCACACAGTATTTTGCAGGGTTCAAAGCTGCATCAAATCTGTTTCCAGTCTCAGAATAAAAGAAACTTCAGAGACAGCCATGATGTAATTCCTGAAATTCACACTTCAGGAAAACTTACCTTTGGGTTTTCCACATAACATTTCTCTAGTGAGAGCAATTTGTATCTGGATCAAGGAAACAGTAAGTACGCACACCAGCCAAACTGCTTGTTCGGAGCATGGCACCACATTTGGTTTGATGTTTTTTTCTTTACTCACTGCATAAGCAGATAAAAAGACCTGGTCACCACATAACTCTAGAAGAAAATGTACCTTTTTTGACCCATCTATTGTTAGGTTTCAGCCCAGATTTTTTTCTATAATATTCACTTAAAGAAATCCCAAATATGTAGAAAATCCCAGTTATTCTCATTCTTATTCTGTTCTTAGACTGAAACTTTTGCATTTTCATGGCTCTACATATCCAGTTCAGCTGCTGGAAAGTTAGGGGGGAAAAAAAAAAGTTTTTACAGTTCAAATTGCAATTGCTAAAGGAAGACTTTAATTTACAACACAAATGATGTTCTGGCCAAGAAAGTGAGAAAAAACTTTTGCCTTTTCACCTGTTTCATAGGTGTAAAGCCACCATACATATAGTGAGCTTTCATCTAGTCACCTGAAACTATGCCATAGCCATCTTCATACACAAGTGAACACTATTAAGATCTGTAAATTGTGATTGCAAAAAACTACCCGGATTTGTAACCTCCATAAAATGATGGATTCAGCATTTCCTTTTACAAGGTGCTGACATGCTTAATGAAAACTTCATCAATAAAAAGCTTGTCTCTTTCCTGATTTGACTTTTTCAGTATTTACTATTATATCTTTAGATTAAGTGGAAGACTGTGGAAGCAGAAGGGAAAGAAGTATTAGGGGTTAAATACAATTTTCCAAATTCCTTAGAATATAAAAAATAACCTTTGGGATCACTGGCTTTTATTTTCCTATGGCAACTTCTAACCATCACAGGCATATAATGAATGTCTGAACATTAAGAATTTATGTGTGTTGCCTTAGATGAGCATAATTCTCAACTATTATTAATGAGGAACTATAAAACACCCTTCAAGTTTTATGCCTAAATTACACGAAGTTTCCAAAAACCATAAATACATCTGTCTATGGGTATCTACAGAGAATTATATAACATGCTTTTATAACACAGTCACCGAGGCAGTGGAACTCATCCCATTTGAGAAAAGATCTTACAAGGAAAACTTTCTACAGAGTAATTCTTCCCCTGCTCTGTTTTCTGAAATATTTATAGATGCCTCCTGTCTAGTCAGGAAATTAAGAAAAAGGAAAAAAAAGTTTTTTCAAAACCAGCATCGTTATTTACAACATGGCTTGATCTTAATTTTCAATCTCCCCTGATAAACTGATCCAGTGTTTCATTTTATAGCAATTCATTTGCTATTTAAGAATGAATATAGCTTTACAATAGTAAAGCAGATTATAGTTTTATCTTTACTTCCACCTTAATTAAATCTCTTTATAGTTACAGTGCAGTAATTTTCTAGTTTTCACTTCTGGAAATTCCACTTCTAGTTTTTATATCACAAATTATATCTTCAGTCTCAGCTGATATATGCTGATATTGACAGCTATATTTGTGGTAACAGGACTCTGCAAAAATCCCATTTCCTCTGGCTGGAAATAAGCAGGAGCATGGGCTTTTTGGACTAGCACACCCAGTAGAGCCAGCATGGTACTGAACTGTCACGTATTGCTTAGTGGAAGTTGGAGAGGGAACCATCACACTCCGTTCTCAACTCCCCTGAAATCTCTGGTGGCTGTGGAGTAACTGCCTCCAGTCTGAAGGAGCATGGAAGAGGAACTGGTGCAGGTAAGGGAATGGAGGCAGAAGCTTTTGTCTGGGGTGCATGTGTTACCTGGAGTACCCAGAACGCGGCTGCACACAAAGAACTGGGAAGTGATGGAAAAGGTGACTACTTGGGGATGTCGGGAGCAGATGGAGTTTTACTGTAGTGTATGTGGCCACAAAGATGCTACTCAGGAACAGGTCAGTATCTGTGCATATGGTCAGGTCCACAAAGCTTATCCCTATTAAGGGGATAACCTAGAAATCAAATGCAATTGCTTACAAAAGTCTATTGCAATTCTTGTGCAGTGTAGAGCTTTGTAACACACAACTTCAAGATCTAGAAAATTTAAGGAACATGGAATTATTTTCCTTGGTTTTCCCTAGGCTCTTCTTCTGCATTCCAAACCCCTCACCCTTCCAAGTAATTCAAAATACTTTTTTTTTTTCAAAAGTGACTAAGTGTTCTTTTTCATCAGACAAAACCCAGTGGCCCCCTCTGCTTCTGCTCAGTGGCAGGTGATTAAAACACATCTATAAACTCCTCAGTGGAACCGGCAATACGAGCAACTTGAGAAGACACAGTTCTCAAAGCCAGCATGCAATACGTCTTCATGGCAGCACACAAGTGTAACACAGACGTGCCCGAGCTAGGTCACCATTGGTACAAGGACCTAATGGTGCATCATTAGTTATTATTTCTCAAGTCACAATACATCACTCAACCACAAAAGTAAAAAGTTCCCTGCAATTTTCAGGAACAGGAAACAAAGTTTCTAGATGGCTCAAGGGGAATAGCAGCAACTTAAAGTTGCCAGAGGCAAATGATATTAAGATCAAAAGTGAACCCATTTCCAGAAATGGCAAGTAAGAAACGAGTCCTTCAAAAAGTAATGCTAAATGGAAAATTCAAAGCAATATTAAATTCTTTTTTTGTGGCAAAACAAGAAGGTTTTTAACCACACTGTCTATTTTTCATTTAGTCAAAGGCATTTTTCATTGTAAAAATGTGTAGACTAAACCTAATAAAACAAAAGAGAAGTTCAAGCTGCTGTGGTCTTTGGCTATTAGGTACTGTAGGAGCAAGTAGGTAGCGCAAATGACAGTGCAAGTATCAAGTGAGAGCTTAAAAAGTTCACAAATCTTGTTTGAGTGAGCTGAAGGAGTTTGCAAGATGAGTCAGCAGACAGCAGAGGCAATTAGAGTAGCAGAGCAAGGGGAAATGAAAAGGAACAGAGAATGAAGAAACAACAGCATTCCCACTGGAAAATTATTTCAGCAAATGATAGAGACAAAGCTACCAGAGGCCAGCAGGTCTGCACTAAATCATTAGACAGTTACTACAGAAAAATTGTATAATACTGCATATCCTTCCTTAATGTTCCCTCTGCAAGAACTGCTGGAATTGGGACCCTGGGATCAGGCTCACAGTGTCTTACTTCTTCTAAATACTATTAGTCATCCTAGTGAGAGCTGATGTTTTGCGAGACATCTACAGCAGAAGTAGCTTGGCCACAAATGAAGGAGGACACAACTTCATCTATTATTCATTCACACTGAAAGAAGCCATTGATGCTTTGACTACATTAACACAGTAATGTTCCTGCAGACCAAAGCACCTAGTGACTCCGGGTGACCAGACCTGGACTGGAAAAGGGCCCAACTTCCAGGTGACGGAAGTTCAGCCATAAAAAAAAAAATGTTCTCTAGGAAGCAGAATTTGGGGGAGAATTCTTTTTTCAAAGCTTAGGCCCAAGATGCTTAATTACTGCCATACACAGGAAGCTTGTTGTTACACTATTCGGCAGAGGTCGCATTATAGCAAGTACTGCACAAGCAGATAGTATGTAAGAGGTATGGAAGGACTAAGGTGGGGGAAATAAATGCCCACCTGGGCTGGCTGTGTTTCCTAAAGAACATTTTTGGACACAAAGAGAGTTTTTAAGAGCACTCTATCTCAGGATTGGAGACCAGGATACATCATGGCAAACTTGGTCTGACTGAAGAGAGTGAGAGCTCCCAACTCCAGAGACATTTCAGTGTTTGTTTCTGGCTATGAAGCTTAAGAGTTTGGCTTGTCCAAAAAAATCCTTTTTCCAGATGGGACAGACTGATTTCTAGCCAAATTTTAGTAATTTTCTCCACTGAATATACTCATTTCAGCTAAACAAACCAATACATTCTCAGTGAAAAAGAAGCCCAGCAAAACATCCATAAGCCATTTTTCAGCTCCTTCAGATTTAATTTGTCTAACACAGCAACTCCTAGAGAATAATTACTGTCCTTAAGTCTAGGTTTGATAACAACCAAATTCCGCTTCTCTCTCTTCCTGACAGGGTTCTCCTTATTCTGAGATCTTAATTATGTCTTCCTCCATCAGCATTCCTCTACTTACCAGCACGTTCTGCCTTTCAGTTACATACACTTCCAGCTGAGACAAATGAAATTAAGGAGGAACTGGTGCATGCATGGATGGCAGGTTGTCGGCAACTTAATCATTTTTATATTAATGTACTCACACCTGCTACATGAAGCTTTTAATGAACATGAGTGGTTAACAGTTGCAGGATATGGCCCACATACTCGTCTCAGTGTCTGCAGCTTGCTAGGAATTGCATTTCCACATAGCAGAGATGACTGCAGCTGTTTTAATGATGCCCACAACAGGCTGCATATAGCACTACTCACTCTGGGATGGATTCTCTGCATTTGTTCCTTTCATGAAAGCTGCCTGTGATTCAGTCACGATGACTTGCTTCATACATTTTAATTCACTCCCACCCAAGCCACACTTTGTCACAACCGTTGTTTCACAACTGCTACGGCCCAGGGCAAAACAACACAGTAGGCTCGGTTTCTAGCGTCACCTCTCCCAACACCACCATCTTACCCCGTAGGGCAACAGGCTTCACAGCTTGGCAGTCAGCTTTCTCACTGTCTTATCTGTCAGGTTCTGGAAACCACTTTAATATGAAAAGGGGCAATAACAGTGCTCTACTGTAATAAAAAGGACGACTACACTTCAACTGAAGCCGTGTGGCAATACCATGAGGGTCATTCTTTATTCTTATGCCACCTAGGTGGAGATTTCTCTCTTGGAAGCCACCTCTGAAGCTCATCCTTCCTGTAAACTGCAAGAGGAGCCAGATACCCATGGCAACTGATTCAGAAATTACTTTAAATCAGATGATTTCTACAGTTTGTTTGTCTTGCAAAACCGTCTAGCTCTCAGTCTTGCTCTATTTCTGACAGTTTTATGGTTTTGACCACTAAACAAGCTGAAGGCATCTCCAAGAAAAGAAAACACAATTTTTAGGATAGGGAAACACACATGTGAGCCAGACCCTGCACTTCCTGCACTCCAGTGGGAATTCTGAGCAAAGCACCTAGGTTGCCCTTGTCTCTTGCAGCATTATCCACTAAAGCTTTATGTAGCAGCAAGCATTACATTTATACAAAAATTAAGTTACAAGGATCATTTTCTTTTCAGTTATCTAGAAAATTCAGGATAACAACCTAAATAAACCAGTCAAGGAAATCCCTCTTTAAACTAGACTGCATATAAATTTAAACTAGCAACTCATTTTGGTCATTTTATACTCATACTTCACCCTTTAATCACTTTACCACACAGATCAAGGGCTTCATTTTTGTAGACAATATCGATTTTTATGAGAGTTCATTATTTCATTCACACCTTCGCGTTTACAGTTTCTTGGTTTAGACTTCTTATATCCATGTCTCCTAGCAATTCCCTTTGCTTAACATTTTAGAATCATCACAGAATGGTTTGGGTTGGAAGGGACCTTTAGAGGCCATCTAGTCCAACCCCCCTGCAGTGAGCAGGGACATCTTCAACTAGAGCAGGTTGCTCAGAGCCCCGTCCAACCTGACCTGGAATGTTTCTAGGGATGGGGCATCTAACACCTCTCTGGGCAACCTGTGCCAGTGTCTCACCACCCTCATTGTTAAACATTTCTTCCTTATATCCAGTCTAAACCTAGCCTGCTTCTGTTGCTTTTTTACATAAAAATTGTCTGCCTCATCTGAGCAGTGCAAGAGAAGCCAGTTATTACTAAAACAAGTTGTCTGAACTCGTCAGAGTTTCAGCTTCTGACCTGGGGGAGACTATAAGGCTTGTTCACGGTCACTATTTACAGACTGATTCACTTGGCCTCTTCTGGGCCACTGAATAAATCCACTTTTCCACATCTGACTGTTCTTAGCACAGAAAAGCACAATCAACCAATATTTTCACCTTTAATTCTGGGGTGATTGCTTCTATTGTACTCTCAAAACTAGACCCGTTTCTATCACCAGTATGCAGAACTTCTATTTGATTTCATCCAAAGTTCCACCTACAGAAAACCATTTACAATAATATAAGACCTTGCATGAGTATTTTCATGGGCATATATCTGAGTTGTGCTATTCTTACTTGCCAAATAGCATGGGTGATCTTGCAAGCAACATGTACCTGGCAACACACACACGATACAAACCTTTTCCAGGACAACCAACACATTCCCAAAGTTCAGGGAAATCTTAATTAGCAGCTGTGATTTCAGCTCCCACTTCCCTTATATTGACAGTACTATGCTTCCAGATTACACAGATGGTGACAGAACAGGAACGTGACTATGTAGAGATGGAGATGTTCTAAGCCCTTGGCAAGAACGTCTCTTGGGAAGGCAAGGGCATGTCTTAAAATTAGCCAGCCCACCTTTACTGACACCAATATGCCACAGCAAGTCCAAAGAAGGGTAAATCAGACACAGCATTTACAGATATGTGGAGCTTCTCGGAGAATCCAGCTGTAAGAGGAAAACAAAGTGCACAACTGCAAAACCCATTAGCATCACCAGGGCTTTACAACCTGAGAATGTTAAATAACAGCACTAGCTGCAGGCACCTCAATGAAAACGAACAGTAAGAGACAAGCAAATTAATTTAATTTTGTTTAAACTGCTACGTGTTGTAAATCTCAAAGGCAGCCTGTTTCCTCACTGCACTCTATGTAGTAGCAGCTCCTTAAGCCACATAAAACAAGTGGGCCAAGTTCTCTCTGAGAACATTTAATGGAGTTGATACTTCTCTGAAGGAGTAACATGAGGATGAATTGAACTCACAGCCTGTATAAATCAAGAGTTATACTCCAGTCTTGAGCCACTACATCACTCAACCAAAAAAACTCTATTTTGACCTGTTATATTGGATTTATCTGGAAGAAAAGTCAAACAAGATTTAGCCTGAAGCTTTGAAATCCCCCTGCCTAAAGGTGAAGTCTCCTTTTATCCCAAGGACTAGGAGATTTTTGTCAAACTCCTTCACAAAGGTCACAAGAACAATAATCTTATACCCTACAGCCAGAAAGCAGCTAGGAGGCATCTCATGACTTGATACTTCAAGGACAACTGCAAGTGATAGGTCATAGTCCAGAAAAACATCCGTGGCACAGATTACTTCAGCAGAAGCCCAAACATCTTATATGGCTTCAGCAATGTAAAGCAATGCCAGTGCCTCAGCAGCTTTATGTCACCGTGTGACTCAAAGGGTAAAACAGAACTCAGCGATGCTTTGAGCAAACAGGTATGACAGTTATTATTGTGGCAGATGAAAAAGGGACAAAACCAGGGCAGAGAGGACATTCAGTGCATCTGTGACTGAGAAGATACAAAATAATAGAAGTTTCCTGTAAGAATGACAATAGAGATGAGGAGAACTGCTGTGATGTCTCCAGGGAGGGCTATCGGAACAGCTGCAATAGAAACACAGAAAAGAGGGAACTACAAAGTTTGAGAAGATCACATAAAAGCTCCAAGATGAGGCTATAGTGGAAAGTTTACTGCCTGTGCACTGAAGACCCTTCTTCCAGAAGATTAGTAATCCTGGGCAAAGCTCAGTTCTGCCAGACAAAAACCTCTTAGGCTATTCTGAAACAGGAGAATGATTTCATTTGGCAATTCCTGATCACAGACCTCACCAGTTTCTGCACCAAATGCCAGACTTACTTCTTAGACCATGCCTTCTTTGACATAACCGGTGACATACATCAACATGTATTTTTAAATGAAACAAAAATCATACTAAAGGTAACAGAAAACCCTCCCCTGAACACGCTTATCCCACTTTTTAGAAAACAACCAGCCTATGACTGTTATGTTACATACCCACTGCTGGGAAACATTCAAGATGCACATGATGCAGTCTCCGTGTCATGTAGAGAGCAGAACTAATTTAAACTAAATGACTCGGGTACTGGTAATAATGTAGCTGTATTAGTATGAACTGCAGCATAACTAGTGTGCCTTACTGAAGAATGGTGACTGCAGCATAAGAATTTACACAGTACAAGAACTTAAAAAAAAACAAAAACAGAAACACTGTCTTGGTATTTATGTAACAGCATGATAGAGCTGCCCAGTCTTTTAAACATCTTTGGGTTGTTCCACAGGAGGAACGGCAAACACACATACAAACAGCCCAGTTTAAATTATAATGCTCCCAAAACTCTCGGAATTTGCTCTTTCCATTTTCCAGACTGCACTGGCAGGAAGGCAGAACAGAGCAGAGCAGCAGAACTTCCAGACCAGCATCTGTGAAGTTCCCTTCCTCAGCGGTCTTGTGTTTTGAGATGCACACAGAACAGAGCACTTTTGAAGCGAGTCTTTAATATTTTAAGAGAGAATTCTTTATTCACAGAATGTGCAATAACTCCTTTCAAACTATATGCAAAAATAAACCCCAAAATTCTAATGAAGATACAGAGGAAAAAAAAAAGCAGCACAGCAGTGTTCCAAGAGAATACATAATTCACAAGTTTAAAATTCAAGCACTCCCTTCCTATGCCTAGAGCTCTCTCAAAATATTAACAATCAAATCTCTTCGGTAAGTGTACGGCGTATGCTTTATTCTGAACCAGTGCCTTGGGAAAAGGTTACCACTCGGAGCATACATTTTTATCCCCTGTTTGCCCATCAGACCACGAAGAATCCTGTTGCGGGACAAGATTTTATCATAAAATTCAACCCCACCTCTGGCATAGTCTTTGGAAATGGTAGCTGCCTTTCTGTCAGCCTTGCAGTCTAGATGATAGGTCACAGCATCACAAGAAATGTAATAGCACATTAGTCCACCAGCAGCAGTTATGAGGTTACAGATGCTGCGAAGTATCACGGGGCCAGGAGATAAACCCAGAAGTAGCTTTATAGCTCTTCCACAGAGAAATGTACCAGCTAAGCAAGTTGGAGCCACAGCTGCACTTGCTAAAGGGCTGCCATTCCGCAAATACACAACTTCTCTGGCAATGGCAAACTTCTGAGCTTCAAGTGAAAATGTCAGAGCTTCTTTCAAAGCAACACCTTCGTTGCTCTCCCAGTCTACTTCCTTGCCATTGATCACAACAACATGGTTGACTATTCCTTTTTTATCTTCTGCTGTGCTATCAAAATTAGGTGGGATGCCCACCAAAGAGCCTGCAGGCAGCCAGGGGATTCCAGCACTCACAGGGTGGAAGCCAGAAGCTGCAAAGGCTCGATAGGAGTCACTGAACTTCACATCAATATCTTGAAGGACATCCTGAAAGACACCACAGAGCTTCTGTGAAAGCTCAGCTGGCTGCCCCTCTGACCAGCACTCATGCAACAGTTTGAATGTCTGCTCGGGAAACACATGATAGGAAAGGTTAGCGCCAAACAGTCCCACGCAAGAAACGGCCAACAAAGTGATCTTGTGCTTCTTTAACCACACAGATGCCTTCCACAGGAACTGCACTGCCATAGTCAAATCCTAACCTGTTTATAACACAAAATCAGGAATTAAAATGTGCATAAATGGGTCTCTCATCTCTATAGCATTTTAAAAAACAAAGCAAATAAACATGAGAAGAAGCAGAGCACAATAACCAAAGAAACGTTCTCTCTTACATTAACAAAATAAAAAACACCTTTACAGAGAAAGTGATACTCCTTCATTTTTGGGCCTTGGAACATAGGATGATCGATATGGAGAATTAACTTCTCCCTCTCCTCCAGTAAATCAATTTACCGCAATAAAGACAATAATAAAGCCACCATACTTCCTCCTTCCTCCCTGCCCCCGCAATCAATACACCTTCTGTATTTACCCAACATACTTGCCTGGTCCTTGCCAGCACAATCCTACTGTTGCACTCCACTACAGACACAGACTACAGATATTAGAACCAAAAAGAGCCAATAATTAGATTAATCTATGCTAGCCTCTTCTACAGTACAGCCCCAAAAATTTTAATCAGTAATCTCAATGCTGAATTTAGTAACTTGAGCTTGACTACAACTTTGAAAATAGGATCGCATTTTGATTTGAAAATTTCAAAGAATTTTCATTGAGTTTGTTCTAATGGATAGTCAACCTCATTAATTAAAAAAAAAAACAAAACCAACCAAACAAAAACCCACAACCAAACCAAAACAGAACGGTATGCATTTTTCCTAGTTTTTTTTTTAGATTTCATCTCCCAGATGGTGGTTCTAGCTTACTCAGCAAAAAGCTATTTTCAGAAAGCATGATTTCAGTGGCTACTTCTAAAAATTTGTCTCTGAACTAATTTCTCTGACAAATAATACATGCAATCCAGAGCAGAAGCTGGAACAGAAATTGTTTCAGGGCAGACAACTGTGTTGTGACTCTTTAAGTAAGCAGATAAACTTAAAAACCTTCAAACCTGCCAACTCCTTCAGTTCAAGAGTCCTGCTCCCCTTGGGGAGTATCAGTTCCTTTTATGGTCCAAGCCGTATGATTTGCTCTGCCCAGGAAAACTCCAATCTCTTAAAAAATCCCATTGGCTACAGAATCCTCTCCTAAAATGATGCTACTATAAAGATATAGAAGTGAATTAGGCACCTAAATCCAACAAACACCAGTGAAAATTGGATGCCCCTGTTTCCATTTGCATCTTACAACGTCTCTTCTCTCAGAGCTTTAACACAAGAGCTTCAGAGAATCTTGCTGCAGCTGTTGAAGACATTAGTATTTCCAGCTGTCCTGACAGGAAGCCAAGGTGGCAAAAGGAAACTGCTTTGATACAACAACCAAGGTCTTAGCATAGAGTGCCATCAAAGGTGGGTTTCAGCTATGCTGCTGGGCTTTGTGTGGCAGCAGCTGAAACACAGACATACGCTCTCTTCTTCCACTCACACTGAACAAGAACCTCCCGCAGAGTGGACAAGTGGGGGCTGTAACGTCATAAAACAGCACTGCATGACATGCCAGGATACACCAGTCATGTTCAACAGCAAATGAGTATTAACCGCAGGGAGAGAAAAAGGAATTAAATTAAAGGTGGTGTTTTAATGATACATTATTACTGCTCCTTCCTATGAAGCTCTTTCAGACTGTAAATTCACCAGGGGAAGAATAATCTTGTTTAATGTTTATACTGCACTGAACACATACTGAGTGCTTAATAAAAACAATGATGCATGTAAGTATACAATAATTTAATATGCATTTCTTAGTGTAGTAAGTGGTGGTATTCTTATATTCTGCTGAAGACTGGAGGTGGTAATTTGTTTGACAAAATAATTTAAGAAAAACATGCTAAAGAGCCAAGAGCTTGGATGAAACCCAATTTTGAGAGAAAACCTCCTTGGTAATAGAGCTAAAAACCATAAAATGGTAATACTAAACCCAAATGACCTCTTTGGAGTTAATAACCTCTCAGCAAATCTGGTGGTCTAGATCTGATTAAAAAGGTCATGCCATTTACAGTGGGGGGACAGCACTTCTAAGGGGAGGATTGTATGATCACTTGATCCACACATGAAGCTGAGCCGAGGACTTCCCAAGATTCTCCCACTCATGTTAGAGAGACCTCTCTCGTTTGGGCTGGCTAACAGATATTTTTACGATTAGGAACATATCAAGAAGAAAATTTAGCCCCTCATCTTATGTCCACACCAGTACAGCGAAGGCCAGACCATGCTGAAAAACAGCCTACCTGCTTTTCTTGCATGACTGAACGGTGCTTGCCAAGCACACGGGATGCTGAATACTCCTCCTGGTCAGCGACTCGGGATGCTGGGAAGAACACCTGGACAGGCGGGCAGGCAATCAGCAGCCCACAGCTGTTGGATGAACAGCAGGAAAGGGCAGGAAGTGCTGTGTTTATCTATATGCCTCTCCTAAACAGCCATAACAGCAGGATACACCTCAATGCATTAACACTAACTTTTTTCTGCATCAGTCAAAAAAATTGTAACAGTTGCTAAGTTTTGGGGTTGTTTTGTTTTGGTTTTTTTTTTTTTTGTTTTTTTTTTTTGTAATTAAATTAACCTTTGCGCAGGCATGGTTTCAAACCTTTGTGGACAGACCCCTCACAGCCCAGGCTATATTCTTGACTGGATTATGCCCTACGGTCCTGCCACACACACAAATAATGCAAGAATAAGCAGTATTCATTTTCTTGTGCCTGTCAATACTCACAAAAATAAAAGGAAAACTGCCTCGATACCTTTCAGCACCCGTGCTTTCAAATCTTCCCCGAGGGTCAGCGCAGACTCTCGGCTCCTGCAGAAAAGCCCACTGCAGCCCTAACTGCATACGGCATCTTTGCTTTTATTCATAAACTCTGTGCAATTTATGTATAAGGAAGGCAACCGGAAGCTACAAGGCAATTTAAATGCACCATATCCTGCAAACTTAATCATTTGGTTAGTTCCCATAAAGCCACAACGTTTATAAGGTGGTCGCTCCCAACTGCTTAAGTACTTTCTCTCTCTGGTGTTACAGGCGCTCATTCAAGCACATCCACTAAAGTCTGAGTATTTTAATAGCTAAACTTCAAAACGGGGGACATCTAGGCAGGTTTTGTCCTAATATTTGAATAAATTCTTTTTTTTTTTTTCTCATTGCATGTAGCCGAGGGGAAAGCCCGACTTAAAACGTTATCAGTCAGGAAATGGGGCAGGGGCTGGATTCGCCTCCAGGGCTCCGGATTTCAGAGCTCACTTGCTGAAAAATTGCAATTAAAAAAAGGGGGAGACAGGACACACCGACGCTGCTACGCGAGGCGGGGCGAGCGAGGCCCCGGGAGCAGGCCGGGGCCGTGGGGGCTGCGCTCCCCGCCGTGCCGGGGCGCTGAGGGCCGGTTCCCGCCGACCCCTCTCCGCAGGGCAGCCCCTCTCCTCCCCGCGCCCGCACCTACCGAGGCTCCCGNTCCCCTCAGCGGGGTTCGGGCCGGTCGCCCTTTACAGCGCCTGAGGCCCCGTGGGCTTGCCGCGGCCTCGGTGCACCAGCGGTCTCCGGAGGGGGAGAGCCTGCCCGCTGCGCTCCCCGCCGCGCCGCACGGAGGCGAAGAGCGAGGCCGCAGCTCGCTGAGAGACACCCCGAGGGGCGGCCGCGGCCCGGGGAGGGGGCGTCTCTCCCCCGGAGTCATACAGCCGTTCCCTGCCCTCCTGTTCCGTGCTGTAACTCCCAGTGTTATCCCTGCAAAATACCGTACATCTGTATTATTAATACAGCCCTCCCACTGCAGTGCGGGAACACTTAGTGGTAAGGCAGTAAGCGGCATAACCAGCATCCGTCACACAGGGTTTGTTTTCCCTGACACCCATAATAGGGAAATAACACATGCAGGGGTTTTTATTTGCTCTAAAGCTACGCTTTGCTCAAAGCGGAAGATGGCCAGTGTAGTTTCTCAATAATCCCACATGGATTTGCTCCGCAACCTGGGCGCTCCGAGAAAGCCCTGGGAAGCTCGGCCCTTGCTTCGCTGGGGTGCGGAGGGGGGAGGCCGGCCCAGCAGCACGCTTCAGCAAGCGCTGGCCTCTGGGGACACAGTTCTGGGAAGTCCAGCCTTGCCCCTGCGTTGTGCAGAGAATAGCTTTTGGCCAGCTTAAGGTTTTCTTTGGGTAGCGGACGGTAGAAGATTGGTTTTGCCTCATATATAGGAAAGGTATGCATTGGTGCTCGATCATTGTTTTAAAATGTCCCTTCAGACCAGGCAGTCATTAGGTAACCAGTTTTCACAGTCCAAATGGAAATAACGCTTTGTGGTGGCTTGAGAGAGCAGAATAGAAATAAAAGCAAGCCATGGTTATTATCTACGTAGATTAATTTTGACAGATCTATCTTTCTTTGTAGCAGCCCCTGCCTGTAAGAGGCATCTCTTACAAGTAGAGGTTCAGTTCAGAGGCCGCCTGGCCCAAGATTTGCTTTCACATAAAAGGATTAAGATTATAAATTGAATACTTAGGAGTTTTCATTCAAATTCAGGTCTGCCTCCAGGACTTAGATGAAAGTATCCTAATGAAGACATTTATCCTATCTTTTTCCCTACTGGATGATCTCCTGCTTGCTCCCTGCATTTTAGAAATGCTTGTGCTAAACAGGCCTGGCTGGGCATACCCAGCGTCCCCCCCTGTTGTGAACAGAGGCTCTTAATGACAGCCTTGGTTTTAACTTCCAGTAAACAAGTTGCTAATTGCTAAGAAAACAAACTACTTCGTGAGAGGGCACAGTTCTAGCCTTAGGTTATGATTTTATACAATATGGCATGGCAGATGAACGGTTTGCTGCCACCCAAAGGGAGAAATCAGAAGAAAGATCCCACCTTCCCCAACTCTCTTGTCTCCCTCTGAACGACTTACTTTTTGCCAGATCTGGCATCTCTCAGACCCTCTTGTGCACTGCTTTTAACTCTGTATCAGCAGAAAACATAGTAATAGAAAAGGGAAAAAAAAGGATCATTTTCGACCAGGTTAGCAAGCTGAATGGGATAGTTGAAAAGTCTGAAAAGCACCAGGGCTGTAACAAGGTGGAAAGCAGCCAGAAAAAAAGGGAGAGGAGAGCTTTGTCTCCTTCTTTATATCAGCAGAGAGCTGTTATAGCCATGGGTCTGCAGCCTTGGCATGTAGCTTCATCATCTGCTAAAACTTATCATTTGTCAGCTGGCATTGATACTTCATGCAGATGTACAAAGAAGTGCGTGCAGGTGATGATGGACAACTGGAGACCAGACTACTCGCTAACCAAAACACAGCGTGTGATGGTGGATTTTGAAAGCCTGAGAGTCACTAAGGCTTACTTATCCTACTAGTGAATATGGTGGGAGGGTTGGTTGTACAGCCTGACTTTCTGAAAGGTTCTTCAGCCTTCTGTACCAGCTGGAGATGTCTAGAAACCAATGGTTTCTTGCACAAAAACTCAAGAGGCTGGCACAGCATTGCATTTGCACTATGGTTTCTCTTAAGAGCTTTATAATAAATATGACTGTGAAAAGTAGAAACACAAACTTTACTAGTCACCATGTTGGCATGATTCTGGTTTCAAGAAGCAGCTGTTACAGCAAGGAAGGTGAAAGAAGACTCAAGTGCACCCTATTTCTGTTGCATAAGCACATCGTTATAGACCGGGATCAAGGGATATAGACCACTTTTAAATTAGCCTGCTAGGTGGTGCTATAGGACATGCTCTAAGTTACTAATTCAAAAATATATCAGTTCTGTCTGATGTTTTACCAGAAGACATATAGGTGTTTACCATCATCTGCCTTTCTAACTTGCAATTTTATGTATAAAGTCTTGTTGCTACATTAGCAAAAAGGTTGATTTTTAAGTACAGAACTGGAAGTCATTGACTTCTCTCAATGATTTGTGTGCTCTCAACAGTCTATTTCACTTATGTGATCTCCAAAGTAAATGTGGTCAGTCAGTGGATGTCCAGTCTAAGATATATACATTTCTTCTCCCAACCTCTTCTTCCTCTATGGAATCCATTTATCTAAGTTTTGGGCTAATCCAGCCTCCAGACATAAGACTTTAATGGAGGGTAGCATGAAGAGCCTTGCAATTCTAGCCCAAGTTTTTGCAATGTTCCATGTCCCAAACACTTCTTCATATAGTTCAGTTCTTGCGGTTGTCTGCAGGATTCTGGGACTAGGGAAATGTACTGTGTGAGTCTGTGACCATAGAGTAACATTGATAGCAGGAAGAGAGAGATTATCAAGTCTGCAGGACAGGGCTGATCTGCTAATTATCTACGGATGCAATAATGAAAAACAAGGGACTGGACAGTGTAGACATTAGGTGTTTCTACAAGAACATTTGTCAGATTAAAGACATGAGCACGGAGAAGAAGTCTGATGAATAACAGAGGAAATGTTAGAGTGCAAAAGATCTGTTGGCAGATCTGGGGAAGATCTTGTCATGAAGGAAGGGCGTGATGTGTCAGCCTGTTTTTTGGTGCAGCTACCTGGACAGTTTTCAGTGTTGCTGAGCATAGTGCTTCAGTAGTGAGCAGCGAGTGCATGGAGGAGCAGTGCAAGGCCCTTAAGCAAAACATATACCTAGAAAGTACCTGTATTAAGGTGACTTACAATGACCAGTGCTGGAAGTACTTCCAACTCAGCAGAAAGCAGCAGACAATGCACTGAAAACGGATGTATTAAGTGACTGTTAAGGTTCTTGACAGGTGTCAAAAGGTCAAGCCTGTTCATACTTAAATGGCTGTCTTACTTGCACTGAAGGGGAAGAAAAGCTTGTGGCAAAATGGCTTTCCAGCCTGACACTCTGAGCAAGCTGCACATCTCCATATTGCAGCTAATAGCAAAGTGACAGTGGGATTAAAGTGTATGCCGCGTTGAGCAAAAGCACAAAGGTGCAGCTGTTGAGATGTCAGCAATTTCAGTTTCTGAAGAGATCTCAGCAATTTCAGTTGCTGAAAACAGAAGATATCAGCCAATATTGATAATATTTCCTTGTGTGCCCCATTCCCACTGCTCCTTTTATAGTTCCATTCCAGATGGAATATTCACATTGTCCAGCTGATACAACTGCAATTTTTGCTTGTGCTTTTCAGATTTTGCTGTGGGCTCAGATAGCACAGGTTAGAATCCACATTCTCCCTTGTGTTAAGGTTTGGCTGGCTGGAATGCCAAAAGCTCTGCCAGTCTTATGTTGATAATCAAAGCCATGTGTAAAAAGTAGTAGGATAAAAAGCTTCCTGTCTCCTTGTTAAGCCCTTTCTGTAGAAAAATATGATCTATTCCTAACTATTTATCTTATTCCTGGGGCACACATATGTTCTTAAAGATAAATACATACCTTGTGCTGCCCTCTCAAGAGGGGTGATGCATAGACAAGTATAGTAAAGGATGAGCGTTCAGAAACACAGCTGTGGGAACAGAGCAGGGAATTCTATTTTTGGTCTCAAATCAAACCTTCAAACCCCAGTATTAGAGAAGTGAAAAGATGGCTAATTGCATTGTTGGGATTGGCAGGTATATAGATCAAAGCAATCAAAGTAAAACTAAGAGCCTTTAGAAGAGCTGGAAGATATTTTCTTCCCAATGTACTACAGCTCAGAATTGGTGAGGGATCAAAAGCTAGTGTTTTAGAAGGCAGCAAAGAGGCTGCGAGTCACTTGGCTGGCTACATTACTTTGTGGGACTGACTTCTGTTGCCACTCAGACACCCTTGGCATTACAATTTGAAGTATTCCATTGCTGGTCCAGATCTGTCTAAAACTCAGACAGGCTCTTTGTGGTGGCACATGTGGGAAAGGGAAAACATGCAGGTGATCATGTTCTTATCACTTTGCTACTGCATTTTCAGATCCTGGGACTAATTGTAGAAGCTCCCTCAGGTCTAGCTGGATGTACCAGGAGTTGATGATAAAGAGCGAACATCTTGTACAGTAAAAGGAAAACTCCTGCTCTGAAACAGGACTCCTTAAGTATAATAATCAAAAAATCCTTGATCTGAATGTAGCTTGCAGTCTCTGCCTAGGCTAACAGACACCTATCCAGGTTAACATGGATGCTGGTGGGAAAAATCTGGATACCAACAAGAGAGAGCTGAGAAGCAAAACCAATTACAGGTTCTGGGCAAATCAGCTCATGCTGAACTCCATGGTCCTGCAAGTAGCCTACTGCTATTTAAAACTGCTTCAGGTCTATCCACATTGTGCAGACAGACCCTATACCTTATTGCATTTTAAATTGCATTAGGGTCAAGTCGTATTACAGACATCATTGTGATACCATTTGGCAAAATCAGAACAGAACTCCCAAACACAAGTCCATTGTCTAGTATAAGATTTTTTGCCACTACATATGAGCCAAACTTGTATCCAGGACAATTGTACATTGTCTGTAACTAATATCACCTTTATTTTCAAGAGCTCTGCTCCTGCAATTAGCTAGCTGTAGTGAAAGGGAGGTAGCTATAGTGAATTAAGATGTCACATGTCTTCACAATACAGCTAATTAGCACCATTTCCCTTCAGAATTGGAAGCACATGTCTTGGGATGGGGAAGATGCCAATTCTTAGAGACAATGCTGTAATATTTAACAGATTTAGTCATACTATCTAACCTTGAAAATATTTACAATTCCTGATATCCTACTGCAAAGGTAATTCTATTTGACAGCAAGCAGAAACTGGGGCTGTTTCACTGAGTCAATCAGCCGAGGTGGTAGCTGAGCACTGCTCCATGGTGGGAGTACTTTGTAAACACTATGTTCTTCTGAGACTCACTGCAGATAAGGATATATTTTCCTATCTCATTAGTAGCTGTGGAAGGTACAAACAGAGCATAGGCTATTCTGGCAGGAGAGGGTCAGGGAGCAGAGACTCTGTAGACCAGGTCTTTGGGTTCTGTTTTGTGTTGTGGAATAAAACTTTAAAATGTTTATAATCCTAGTCCAGAGGTAGACCTGGTCTTCACTCTTGCTGGCAAGACTGGGAGGCAGAGCACAATTGCATTCAGAGGATTTCTCTTTGGTGGAAATACCATGAAGAAGATTATTATTAAATATTCCATTTTATGCATAGTTAGAATGATACATGGAACAGACACGCCTGGAAAAAGACAACATAAAGGTCCTAGGAATAAGTGTATCTATGAATCAGAAATGTTGGCTGCAACACATATAATTTGCTGATATAAGCACTAACTGAGAGCATCAATACAGATGCAGTGCCCAAAGAACTGGAAATACGTGCTTTGCTTAAGAAAAGCAGAATGGTGGTGTGGTTGAATACTGGAGGTGAAGTACAATTAATCTCTTCCACTTGTTCTCAACAGAGCATGACTTTGTACACCATACCTAGCACGTCAGCTTTGCAGGCTGATGACCTGCAAAATACAAAGACAGAATCTAAAAATCAGGTGGGCATCTTTTTGATTTGCTGAACTTTTCATGCACTTGGGAGGAGGAGGGGCAGGCACTGGTCTCTTCCCTCTGGTGACTAATGNACTCAGACTCATTTCTCAACAATCTTGACAGATCATAGCAAAAACTCCAAGAAGGTGGGCACTGTTACCTGCTAAGGCAGGTTTGTTTCAGAAACAAACCATGGTTATTAAACTTAGAATTTGCTAGCACCTACCTTCAGAAACTAAAGTGCCTCAGTAAAGCATATGCACAAGTCTGGGGTCCTTTAGTGGCACATACTAGGTAAGGATATGTCTTCCACCCCTTGTAATTTAAATTCTGAGGATCAGATTATGCCAGGAGAGGCTGGGTGATCAGGGATGCCATAATATTTTCAGTGAAAATTCTCTATTTCATGCATTTGAAGCCTGTGAAAACAGTACATACTCCTGGCACAAGCACAGACCACAGATTCCATCCTGACTCAAGTCAGCTGAAAAGACATCCCAGTGCTGGGGCAGAGTTATCAACAGAAATAACTGGATTAAATGAAGAGGAAATGCAAGTTGAATGTTGAAGTGAGATCTATTTGGAACATATTGAATTAATGGAAACCCAATTGGTTTAAGACTTGCCATATACAGAGTTATAAGCAAAGCGCAGATCCACATCTGTACTGTCTAGGGAAAGAGGACTCATGCTGATAATAGTAGTGAAAGATACATTCTGTTAATGTAGAAATAATTTTCTGTCACCACTGGAAACCCAGCATTTTCTTTATGTTTCCCTACTGAATGCCAGTTTGCTCAGTGCTTTGCTAGAGACTCCCAGTCCCAACCTGTGGAGTTTCTAAATTAAAAATAAATTCTACCTAGCTACATATTTTTTTTCCATGCTCAAAGTGGCATCTAATTTTTTCTTCAGTCAGAAAGTCATAGTTAAAATATTTAAGGAAAGGTCATGAGAAGATAGGAGCATGTATAGCTGTAACCCACAGCCTTTTTTCTTGAGCAGTATGTTTAACTGGAGAAATATAACAGCTTCTGTGTGGGAGCTGATCAAGTCTTCTAAGGAGTGTGTAAAGCAGAGAGCAGCCGCAGTAAACCAAAGCTGTTTTCTATAAACCAGTTGCTCTGCCAAACCAGGTGAAATATGTCTGCTTTGACACTGGTATGTGTCTGTGTGTAGGAGAGGAGGGGTCTGATCCCACACTTTCTTCTTGGGAAAAAGCAGAACATGTTCGGCCACTGAGTGGTCTGTTTCTATTACAGCAGTCACTTAAGGATCTTACAATACTTTAAGAAACATTATTGAGCTGTTCTTCAGACTGCACAGATTTCTGAGACGGGACATCTTGCAGCTTTAAATGTGACTGGATCAACATGTGTGCTGCATCCTTGCAAATGAATTAAGTATTGAAGAGATCCCCTCTCAGCTAGAAGTCTAAAGAAAGCAGTACCATCCAAAGAGTCTCATTCCTGTTTAAGCAGTAAGTTTGGTCAGAGAGGTTTGTTTACATGGTTTACTAGCATCTCCTTATTTAAGAACTAGCTTTCCAGGCCAATAGCTTTTTCAGGATAGTTGCTAAAATGAAATCTGGATACCACAATATCAGGTACATTTATACATCTACTGCCACTCCAGTTATATGTTCCTGGTGATGTCTGATGAAGTTTACACTACATACAATTTCCTATAGCTGGCTTGAAGCATAATCATTCCATCTGCAAAGGTAAGCTCTAAAGAAAGATACTGTGGGTACCTTTCAAAATAAGCACTGAAGACCTACGCAGCTGATGCAGCATCCAAAGATCCAGTTGCCACCTACAGTCACTCCAGAACAAATTTATACATTATCCTCTAAAAGCTGCCTAAAACCAATCATATTCCAGGTCTGAATACTGAAAAGTGAAATACCACAGGTTCAGTATCATTGGGAATGATAGAATCCAGAAGTGTTATTGTTTATACTATGATGATACTCTTTCATAACCACTGACTAACTACATGAGTAGAAACTTCTGTGAAATCCCCAAGACACACTTCAAGTGAACCAGCACCCTACGAAGAGGAATGTATGGTGGTTTACAGAAAACAGGTTTGTTTCAGAGAGTCTGTTGTTTGTATCACAGTCTCCTCAAGAGGGTGTTACATCCTCTTCAAGTCTCCTCATGAGATATTAATCGAATCCAAACTAGAAACTGTTGTTTTCCCCCAGCTAAAGTTATTCTCCAAGGAAAAAGTAAAAACAAGGGGCTGAGAAGGTCTGTGGAGTATGGTAAGGATAACATACTACGTGCAGATGAACAAGTGTGAAATACTATAACAAAGAATACGCAAGGCAGGAACCTTGCAATTGTTAGACCTCATCTGCAAAAGCCTATTATCACAGTAGTTTGCATTTGTATATCACAAATCAAGAGGGAAGACACAGGGATAACACTTCAGAAGACTGTGAAACTGATAATCCACATTCTGAAACAGAAATTGTTAAATACCAAGAATGGTTTGCATTCATCAGAAGTAATCTCCCTACTAATCTGGAGTTGATAACAGTAACTGATCTTACATGTTACATCTGGAGAATCACCTGGGAGCCCACAAACCGGAGAGTCAGTCAAAAAGCTGGAAGCTGCTTTTGGAGGAGCAGTCCATGTTATCCATAAAGACAAAGGAAAACTTATCATATACTATGATAACCACTTATTGCTTAGCTTGCCACAGGTAACTTAGTGCTAAAAACAAAGTTGAGAGCAGCCATATCAAGTGCAACAGATATCCAAGTGGTTTTCAGAGAGCAACTTCACAGGTGGGTGATGACATCCAAGAACCAGGTGATAATGAGTCATGGTGTCCTCAGCTCAAAACCATAATTTTTTAATAAATATCTATTTCTGTCACATGATTTCTTCATACAAAGTTAACAGGGAAATGATTTAAGCTTAGGAGAACTTACAGAACACCTCTGTAACCAACAAGAGCTGATGTTAGTTTACAAATCAGTTTGATAGTGTGATTTGCTGCACACAGATGTCAATATTTCATTGACTGGAGTTACAGAACAGGAAGACTGTTAGTACATTTACAAACCTTTCAGTTACTTATTTTTGCTTCATGCAAAGGAGCAACTAGAATGAACAGTTTACATGGGAACACACATACAGACAGAAACTGTAGCCCAGGGAAATGGAAAAAATAAATCAACAAACCTGTGTGTCCTCCAAGTCTATCCACAGTAATGTAATAAGTCAGGAGCAGTAAGGAAAGCTTCATTTGCACAAATACCAGAAAAATAGGAAGAAAAGTGAACATACAGGTTTTTGTTTTCTCTGTGTTTTCTTTTTCTTCTAAACAGACATTTGATTTACCAGCAAGTTCTCTCTCTCCCTTAAATCTCCCACAAATTAATTAAGTGATTCCTCTCATGATCCAGGCCACCTGAGTCTTGTTTCCTTTCTGACCTGCATATTTGATAAACACTGAAGACCATTTCTAAGGATGTGATCAGTGGTTAGTTAGTCATTTTACAGAAAAATCAAGATCTCAATTGTATGTTTACTATTGTTAGTGTAGGGGAAAGAATCTAATAAAAACTCTGAACCTAACAATCCTGTTCTGTTAATAACGGCCACAAGGACAATTTAGTCCTGGCCTACATCCTACCCAAAAAACCCCAGTGCCTGAAAGGTTCAACCTGGTTCTTTCATCTTTTCTTTGCCTCTGTTATTGACCACTACATTTCTTGCTTTATTCTGTAACGCTATTTATGGTGCAAAATACAGGCAATGTGCAATCTGAAATAAAGCTGCTTATTGCACACAGGATGCCAAAATTAATAGCTCTGAATTTTAATGAGGAGATGCTTGATTTCTGTTCCACTGGGATTGCAGGGAGTAAGTTAATACACATGAAAACAGGCGAAAAAAAATAAATAGAGCAACCAACTTTGTCTGTGTAGGAGTTCATCCGTTTAAATGGCTCTAACAAAACCTGGCTGCAGTGGACAAAAAAAAAAAAGCTTTCAGTTTTTCAAAGACTACATGCCTCAGCTCTAACAGCCTGCACTCCCAAGTTATTCTAGGTCCAGGCAAGGAATATCAGTCCAGGTTTTCTGGGAGAAAGTTTGCTGCTTTCAGGTTGTTTTAGAGTCAATCTGCTTGGGCAGATCGTGCCAGACCGACAACACCAGCTGAGCACTCATGCCACTGTCTTTACCCTGCCAAAGTACCTCAGGAGTCACCTAGAGAGCCTTTTTCTCCAGCTTGAAAGTCTGTGCTGAGCCCCTGCTCTCCACAAATACTGTTTAGCATCTAGTTGCAAGACTTGTTTTGGTTACATATGCTAGCAGTCAGGCTGTGACTAAATGGCTATTGGCAAAGGTATTGAACTAAAGCCAAAAAGAAATGGAAACTTTTGTTTGGACTCCAGTGGGCTTTGGATCAAACATAAAAAGAATAAAAGCTCTAAAGCAAATAAGACAAAACTTCAAGCTTCCCACCCCGTCTAGTCTCTTGTAATCAGAGCTGACCATCAGGATTGTTCAGCTGTTAGATGCTATCAAACGCTATCTCAAACCAAGGTAATTAAAAGAGATCTTTTGAAAAGCAGCAAAGGAAAATAAGTGCATTTGTGTTGACATAGTCAGTTCTGGATAAAAAACACACAGACCAGCTTCAATTCAAAATCTTTCCCAGGAGGTCACTAGGACTGCATATGCTCTTCAGTTACTTAAACTGGGTTTTACTCTCCTCTAAGCAGAAGGGTGATCTACTTAGACTTGTCCAGGTAAAGAGACTTTTTTGCTTTTGAAAAACAGACTGACCTCAGTTCTTCCTCATACTGGTCTTGAATTAATACTACTTTAAAGTAGCTAGAGACTTTGTGCAACAGCCAGATGTGTTCAGAGCCCTCAACACCTTTCAGCCAATGTTAGACACAAGGCTCCAAAGAGTTGGTGGGCGAAGTAAGATCACCGTGAGGGGGAGCATGACAAGAAATACGATCACCTCATTATTGTTGTATTGTTATGGACAAGAATGATCTCAAAATTTGTCCTGAATTTCATCTCCTTCTGATCTGCTCAGTGGAGAACTTCTGTTCAGGGGGAGATGCCTTATGATGATCTAAAAAGTTCTCCCAGTTCAGTCACCCTTTAATACATACATGCCATCTCGCTCTTCCAACTGACCCATTGGCATTTTACCTGTCCCCTGCACAAGTGACCCCTTCCCCACAGCACCGGCTGCTGGGCTCTGTACCATGTGTGCCCATTTCCATCAGCTGCCGGCCAGCCCTGGGCACCAGCCCTCCAGAAACAGGCAGCAGTTGCAAGACATAGTTCTACCCCTTCACCTTTTGGAGGTTTTCCTATGGTGCTGCTAGAAGAGGCACCAACAGACCAGAGATTCCTTGCCAGATTTCCTGGTGCTTTATGGTCCAGGCAACAGGAAAAAAGTACCCCTGCATTTCCCAGTTAGTGGTTAAGAGAAGTTTGTCTGCTTGTGGCATGGCCGTTGACTAGTGCGTGTGATGAGTGAGCAGGGTGGAGCACGAGCTGGCCAAAACCAGCATGGCTTAGCTCTGTTGCTTCTCCAGGGGTGGTTTCATTTTGTCACCCCAGTGGCAGTGTCTTATGCACTTACACAGTGAAGGACTTGATTAGTTGTAGTTAAGGAATTTGGAGTGGTCCATAGGGGTTTCTACCTGATAATTCTTATTAGGAGAAAGGCTTCAGCTTGGTACCAGACCATCCCCTGTGGGCAGGGAGGGAGAAAGGGCAGGTGGCAGAACTCTGTCCCTTGCCATTTTTCACCCACCAAAGCTGAATCTGATCTGGTTCCCTGTGAAGGGTTGTGGGACAGACACTCTTGACTAATATCCACTTGCCTTTTCCCAAGAAACGATGCTTCCAAGAACGATGAGGAAAATATTTGCCTCAGCAGCTTTGTCTGGGAAGTGTTATCTTTTACAATATTTTGCAATTTCTCTTTACTCATATGAATTGCTTTTCATTTCAATTTAGCTGTAAACTTGGCTGTATGACTGGGAGGAGCTTATCTGCAGTGCACAATAGACAGAATTGGTGGAATAGAATACCTCTTCCATCCTTCAATACCTGCACAACAGCAAGACCTGGAAAGCAAAAACACTGAACCATTTTGGTCTAAGAGTGTCACTTATTTCTCTAAGAGCAGCCTGCGGCATTACATGTATCATGTAAGAAGTGACCCCATTCTTGAATGCACAGATCACACAACATAGCTCATTTAATCTGCAGGCTCAATGCTTCATAAATGATACTTTCCTCCAGGGACTGTTGTGGGAAGACACCAGGATAGAGAGCTATGTTTCTCTCCTCTGTTTTCCAAAGCTTTGCACTAACCCAGAAAGCTTCCTCTCCTCTGCCCCCAAGTAGGAACTCCAGCTTGCTATAAATCAGTTCCTTACAGGTCTGTACACCTCCAGGTTATGGAGAATACCTCTATTTGACAGGATGGGAAACGGTTTGGAGGGGATACCAGCACAATGTTCTGGGAGTCATTACCAGAGAGTTCATTCAGGCATTGGTAAAGTACTGAACTAGAGTCTTAGCACATCCTAAAAATGCCTTCTGGGTTTAAGAGAGCAAAACATCCATGTATTCTGACTAAACACAATTATATAAATGACTGAAATTAGCCATATGGGTCACTAACAAGTCAGAAATGAGAAAACCACCTCCTCTACACCATCCTGCTACTCTGTGTTACAGTACTTTGCTTGCACAGTAAGCACGCACAGCTGAGAGCAGTAAGATTACCCACTTCAGAGGACCTCTGGTAACTATGAGTAGGAGCTGAGTAAAACCTTGGTAGGAAGCCCCAGTTCTGTATGTCGGAAGGTGCTGGACATTGTAAGGACAAATTCTGAAGCAGAGGGTGCTGTGTTCTTTCACACAGATCACCACACCGTGCTTTTGTCTGTACTCTGGATAACTGAACTTTCCTGGAAAGCCTAATCATTATTTGGAGAAAGTCCTGGGTACAGTAAGTCCTTCTGCAAACTGTCAGCCTGGGAGTTACTCATGAAACACCGAGGTGCCTACTGTGTACGCAGTCTTCTGACTTGTCAGTCACCTTAGCTCCTCCAAGGAAATGACTGACACAAAAGCATAGTTTTGAGAGATGTACTAGGAAGTGCACACTGTGCACTTCCCACTCTGATTGCCACCATCCCACCATGCTTCCTGGTCCTGAAAAATTTGCACTGCTATAACCTGAGTAATGCACGCAGGATGATGTGCTCTGCCTCTGGTAGGTAGGACTAGGACAACTCCGCTGTCTTCTTGCCCTCAAATCTGGATCCTTCTGGGATTCTTTTAGCATATTTTGGGTGCCACTTGATAAATAACTGAACTGGACTTAGCTCTCATGCAGAAATTTGGGAAACTGTATGAACCCTTCCAGCATGACTCTAATTTAAAATTCTCCAGTCTTATCAACAGTCCAAGTTAGAGTACAGATAAATAATTCTTAAATAGAGAAAGCGTCTGCAATTCTGATAAAATAGCAAGCAAACAGTGTTAAGAGAGAATAAAGTGACCTCCCTTCTCTTTTTCCTTGTAGCTTAGAGAGTAATTTGTCTCATCCCACTTACTGCTGAGAACCTCCCTCGTGGACTAGCTGCTTGGTCACACCACATCCCATATGCACGAAACCCAACTCACAGCCCTGACAGAGGAGGAGAAGCACGCCCAGCATTTCTTTACCAGCCTATCTCCAATCTCAAATTAATCCTGCCTGGACATCCCACCAACTAATCGGGTTTACTGACTCAGCTTTACAAAACCTCGGGTAAATGAGGAGATGAGTATCCACTTCATTAATCCTCTGCCTGATCTCCCAGTGCACAGTCCTTATAAGCAAGAAAGGGCAGGCACAGTCTGAAGACATTAAGCTACAAGCCATTTGCAAACAAATTTTCTCACTTCCTCCAAACAGACAAGTGCTCACTACAGCTCAGCTTCCAAATTCAGGATAATTACAGTGACCTCCCAGCTGTCACTGACAGAAGCGCAGGAAGGCAGATTATGCACATGAAGTTCTCTAGAGCTAAAGCCACCATATGTCCAGGTTTCACTGGACATGTTTCACAAAGCCAACTTTCTCCAGGCTGAAAAAGGACTTTGGCCATTTGCCCTGAACTTGTGCGTGTTTGGAACCCCTCCCAGGCTGGCTGGCACTTGGACTGGAGCCATGAAACACATGCAGATCCCCTGCGTGGTGGCTTCAGGTATGCTGGAGTTGCCATGTTTGTGCTGCTCATCTGCTGTGGCACAGCCTGAAGAGCCTTGAAAAACCAGAAGGAGAGGGAGACTCAACCTTAGCGCTGGCAGTTTCCATCAAGAGATGGAACTGAGAGCCCTCTCCTGCCTGCAGCTCTTGCGGGCAGCTCCTAGCATGGGCAGGAGGGGTTTGGGGCAGGAGGTAAGAGCCTGTGCTCTTTGGCAGGAGGCTGCTTCTCCAGAGAGGAGCTGATGTACTGCATCACTGCTGCAAGGTGTACTGATGGCAAGGTGTGGGGAGGCAGCCCTGCCCACACAGCTTCCCTGTGAAGCTGCAGAGCCCCACGCTAGGGCCTGGCAACCACAAAGTTCTTGTGAACTGCAGGTTATAACAGCATTAGCTAAGTCTTGATTAGAAAATGCTTTCTGCACCACATTGCTTATAGCTCAGCTACAAATTCAGAAAGGTTTTTGAGTGTAACTCTTGGGATTTAAATGGCGATCTGCGTTCTTCCAGCTCCAGAGATTCACAGGAGATGTCCTACAGACATGTTACTGTAAAATAAGATCACCTCCCCTCGTCGTGTCTCCATTGAAAGACTCAAGCTGGTGAGCCTCAACCAGTTTAACTCACCAGGAACTTTTTGAATGCTGAGTCTGGAGAAATGTTTGTTTAAGCTTAAAAAAAAAAAAAGAACCCCATGCCAAGGAAACTGAGAAGAAAACAATTAGAACACGCAGGGCTTGACTTTTTCCCTCCAGTGAAACAACACAGACATTTTAATAATTAAGCAGTTTCATAATGTTTGTAGAGGGAAATGAAAGTTTATTGCTTCTGCTGTTTCTATAAAGGCACAGGGCAAAGCGTGGGGGCTTGCAGAGTAGAAGACTTAGGGAAGGAAAGAAAGTGATGGTGCTATAGGGGTGAGAGAACAAATCTCTAACTCCCTAGATAATATTTACAGTACTGAAGTGGGAGCTTGGTTAAGGAAGAAATGAGTCAGGGTTTGAGGCCTCATTTTGTAAACCAATATTTTTGCATGCAAGGAACTTGGGTGAGTATATACAGGACTGTGGTTTAAGAGAGACCCTTCAAGCCTGACCCAATGAAAGCTGGATTGTGCAATTCTGACTTATATTTTAGGATCACTTGTGATCTAATTTAAATCAATGGGAATTTTTTACTGACGTGAATGGGAACAAGATTAAGCCTTTGCTCCATTGTGATTCCCTTGGAGAATGTGGGACTAGGGTAAAGTTAGCTGATGCTCATTAAAAGGATCAAAATTTGGCCTCCAAAACCAAGTGGTCACATCATCCTTCTCCCTCAGAAAAAGTGTGGGAATTGGGAGCAACACATTTATTTAATTTCTGTAGACAGATGTACACTCAAATTAAACTCCCTCAAAGTTAGGAGGATTATTCTGCCTTTGTATCTATACAAGAGAAAGGCCAAGTTCATTCAAGACATACAGAGCTAAGAGATCTAAACTCTGCCAGTTCTTACAAAGTGTTGAAATTGATACAGTATGTCTGGAATTGATTTTTCCTTGGATGCTGCAGACAGATCTCAGAGATGTGTTGGTGCCTGCTCTGTAAATGAAGGAGTGACTCTAAGATTACAGATAGCTGGCTTGTACTTGTGGCATTTGGGAACAAAGATGGGAAAAGAAATCCAAAGCATGAACAGCAGATAATATGAAAAGCAAGAAAAACACAGAGCCAGCACTGACAGCTATACAGCAAATGTAAGAGCCTGGTCCTACCCCTTAGTGGGAGTACCGCACTGGTCAACATCAAATGGACTGAAATAAGATGTGGCATGGGTGGGGAAGAGGAAGGAATTAAAATCAGCCAGATCCCAAGAAAGACTCATAATGGAGGAAATTTAAAATGCGTCTAGCTTTGTTTTTCTGACATAATTTCAAGGGGTTTTTCATACAGTGTGATAGAGCAGCTATTGCCAAAGTAACTATTTCATTTTCAGCATAAGTGATGGCAGATCCCAACAAATCACCTGCCCAACAAATAACTGTTTTATAAGTTGCCTCGTTCTCCCACAGATTTTCTCATATTGCCTTACTGTGAAGGATTTGCCTGTCTGGGGGTGTTGACCAGGATAGCTCCTGGGACAGGGTCAGATGTGGTCGTGCTGGTGGACAGAGCTGGGTGTTCAACTGCATCTCATGACCTAGTGCCACTTAACAACCCAGCTATGAATGGGCACGGTGGGAAGGGTTGAGCTTAGTCCTCATTAGAACCTTTCCCATTCCTCTCTGCTTGATAAATCTGTGCTTGGCAGAGTAACTTCCTGTGTGTGCATTCTGGTCTGGAAATAAAGATACTTTATTATAGAGTAGGAAGCATAGGAATAAACCATAATCTAGTAGAAGCTGGATCAGCCCCTCTTCCATCCAAAAAATACAAAACGACACATCACATTTCCTTTTTTTTGGTAATTGTTTTTAAAGTCCAGACTTCACTGCATTCATTAGTAGTTTATTGCATACCGTAAGAGTTACTCTTACATGTTTGGCAAGAGCAGTTGAATATGTGTGACATGCTGCATTACAGCTTCCCCAGCAGCAAATCCACTTCAAAGAAGTTTGAGGGCATAACCACAGACAAAATTAAGTTAGCACACCTAAAAGGGGTGAAGCACCTGTAGGTGGGGGCTTGAACTCAGAGAAACCTCTTACATTGGCTTTATTGCTGGAGCAATCCCAGCGTGGAACCATCCCCTCAGTAGCAGAAGAGCCTTGTCGCAGAGGCGACTATGAACTTTCTGCGGTGAAACAGGATGAGGTGACAAAGCTGTAAGGAAGCACAGATTTGCTTGCCTTGCAGCCTCAGAAAGTGAGATTCTGCTTTGATTGTACTGCCAGATGCCAAAGCAATGGTGAATTACCAACCCGAGCTAACTAATGCGAGGAGGGGAGGGGAGAGGAAGTGTGAAGTGCTGACATGTACAAGCATTATATAAAATGCACTTGCTCTGTAAAGGGTAGGTCCCAAAAGGCCCATAGCATATGCATGTACCTGCTTGGACAGCATGGTCTGTGTGGGGATGTGCATGCTAGTTCAGGCACAGTTAGATACTTTAAGTCGTAAGAGGGGACATATAGTGAAGGAGTTTGGATGTTTCTGCTGTAAGTGTAGAAATATATTTGGGATTGGAGGCAGGAGACGTGGTAGATGAGGGTCGCTCACATTTTTCAGTGTTTTTCTGCTCCTCACACATGTGAGGTAGGAAGGGGAGGAAGGGGCTGTACTGCTGCTCTGAAGGGGTAAGAAAGTGGGGGAACAGAGACCCAGAGAAAAGGACTCACTTGCCCATGGTCCCATCAGTGACCTGTGGAAATAATAGAGATTATAGCCCACATAGGAGGATGCCTTCTCAACTAATAAGTTAAGCAGGATGGGAAGAAAGGCATGCACAGAGGCATCAAAGTTTGAGCAATGATGAAGCCAGGCATGTTGTTCCCATGGGTTCGTGTAAAGGCAGAGCTCCAGCATGGGCTCTCCTAGGTTAAGGAAGGGTCGTCTCCATCCCACCCTTCCCTCCACCCTGAGCAGCAGCCTGAGGTCCTTAATAGCCTTTGTCTTCTTCACTCATTTCATGAAATCTGTGGACACTCGATACATTTCAGGTCTCTATTTCCCTCCCCCTGTCAATTGGTTTAAATTTGGGTGATGCAGCTGACAGTGATGGGACTGGGAGAAGAAGGACGTGGATGACAGATGGTGCTGTTGCATAAGCCTATTTTCAAAAGGAAACACAGCTAAAAATTGAGCAGTCTGGTGTTTTGTATTGTTAATTATCAGAAGACACCATCAAACCTCTGCTGATGAGGCGTACGATAAAAATGTGTTGAAACAGACCGTGTTTTTATCAGCACAGATATCAGCATGTAACAAAGTAGTGAATGTAAGAGTGACTTTTGGTTATTTAATTTAGGTATCAACAAAGCTCTTACACAGGGGAGGGATCTTGGTTTAGTTAATTATTAAGCAGGTTCCCTTGCTGCTGATCACCTTTGCAGAGAGGTTATTGCGAAAATATTGGAGAGGCATTTTGAAGCCTCATGACCATACTATTTTTCATGCCCTAATTACCTGGCCAAAATCTTACTCTCCACTGAGTCAGTCTTTGCTGAGATTAGTGGAAATACTTTTCATTTACAGTGAGGTATGAATTAGCCAGCATGTACCCCGAGGAGAGAGAGAGAATGCTATTTAATATCATTAAAAAATGAGAAAGAGAAGCTAAAATAGCTTTTGTCTGTGGCATAATACTGTTCCCAAAGAGTCGTGACATCTCTGTATCTCCCAGGGCTAGAAAGACATGATGTTTTGATATTTGCTCCTTAAAAAAAAAAAATCCTGCTAACAACCTTTTTTTTTCTGGGCTATAATAGCTCCATATCCACTTCAAATTGGTTGAGAGATACTGGAAGGCAAAGCTCTCAGTAGGGACACGGAGTCTTTAAAGCACCTCCTTCATCAGCAGTCTAGAGATCCTGGCAGCGCAGGGGTTAACCTGAGGCCAGGGAAAGTGCTGGGAAGGCTAGCACTGGGGGAGCCTTGACTGCAGGGAGGGATTTGCTGTGAGCTTTGGAATATGTTCAGTATAATTATGCTCTGAAAATGGAGAGAAATGAATAAATACACTGAAAAGCAAGAGCACGGGAGGAGACGACAAAAGCAGCAGCAGTGTGGACACAGTAAGGATGCCCACCACAAAGCAGTGATACCAACCCTCATCAAGAACAGCAATACTCTTACTCCTGTAGCAGAACCAGCGGCTCTGACAGATGCTCCCCAGACTCCCACCTACCTGCAGCCCCTTCAGCTGCCGAGTGCTCAGCAGCACATTCGCATGCGGCCCCAGCCTGCCCCGATAGCTCAAATTGGGACTGCCATATACAGGTTGCCAGCAGGCAGGATCACAGCTGCGCTGGAGGATTTCAAAGCCCCAGACCTGACCCTCCACCCCAGCGCACACTCTTCGCCCCTCATGTAGCCCTTTGTGCACGGTTTGCGCAGCTGTGAGCAGAGTAGCGACTGCTGCAATTGCAGTACCAGGACGGAACAAGCATTGTGCAATACTCCGAGCTGCACTGATTTACTTGCCTAAAAGTAAGGAGGCAGTGAAGAACTAGAGCCAGAAGCTCTTTGAAGAGCTTGCAATCTGGTGCTGTAACTAAAGACAGTATTGATTCGAGCAAGAGCTGCTCTCTGGATGATTGACCTGGTTGTGGATGTTGCACACATGATTCCTCAGCTGGACTGCCCCATATTCTCTACAAAAACATGCTCCAGCAAAGGGTGTGTTCCTAGAGGAATCCATGATGTAGTGTGTGGTTGTGCATGGAGGATGTTACAAGAAAACAGGCAGCTTGGATGTCAGTGTATTGAACGGACAGTGTGAGAGAGCGCTGGGGAGCAAAGGAGGATAAGCACATGAAGAAAGCTTGTTTGAGTAGGAATGGGAGTCCCAGTTTCTTGGTGAAGCCTCACAATCTTCCTCTGCTCTGCCCTCCCTCCCTCCAGTGAATACGGGTGATTTACCTACAGTATGGTGGAGGCGGGAGGGAGAGGGTCGGTGCACCGAGCATTTGCTGGGAAACCTGTGTGGAGGCCTTTCTGGCCAATACATGTAGCCTGTTAGAGGGAATACTTGTATATCAGGGAGTGTAAATGTTACCTATAGAGGGTATATATATTTATTGCCCAGCCTCTAGCAAAGGTTTGATCATACCACTTCAGGGGAACATCATAATTACCACAGCCTGCCTCAACTCCCTGACTTCCATTTTGTCTGCAAGACTGGGGAAGGTGGGGAAGTACCCAGTTTGTTACAGGCCCCCTCTGCTCTGGAGCCTGCAGCTTTGTTTCTTCCACTTGTGTTTCTGAAAGCTGTTGGCAGCGTGATGCTGTCCCAGGGCTGCCTGTGCGAGAGCCCCTCCAACACCGGAGGCATCTGACAGTGTCACCAGCATTCATGCAATTAAACAGTGAGAAGTTCAAGCACAGAGATGAGGCCTCCCCATTTCCTGTGCCAACTGCTAGGATGCACTGCCTCGTTTCAACCAAACAGTAAATGAAGCAATAAGAAATCCAAATGTCATGGCTTAAAGAGAAATACCAATTCCTAGAAAAACTCCCAAGGCTTTTCTCCTTTGTACTTGCTTGGTCTGCTCCCCTTGTAAAATAGGCAACAGCTGAGCAATTGGGGAAGAGGCAGGAACTTAGATTACACAGAAATTTGCATCAAGGACTCTGATTTGAGACCTCAGTGTCTATTTTAACCTAACCCTTCTCTTAGCTTCATTTGCTTCACCTGGTTCCTTCATGTTGCCTTTCTGATGCAGCTGTAACAAGGGACTTGCAGTGGGTTGGGAAGCTCTTATTTTTTCCCTCTTTTGGAAATAATTCAGAGCAACCATCTGCCAGTTCCTGCCAGCCCGGGGAGCTGCTCTGACAGTGGATTTATGTAGCATTTCCCTGCTCCAGTACTGTGAAAGGAGGGGACAAGGGAAGAGCTATGCAGGGCTCGGGTGCAGGGCTGCAGATTGCAGCTGGTGTAAACACTTGCTCAAGCGAAAAACCACACCAAATGGCTTCTCTTTCTCATGCACATGAAATTGCTTGTTTGCTACAGTCAGTAAAAAGTAGAGATTTCATTTATTGCTTTCTGTGAAGAAGGGGAGGACAGCGTGACTGTGCCACAGCCGCCTCTCTAGGTCTGGCGAGATCCCCAGGGTTAAGCAGAAGCAAAGCTGGTTGGAAAGCTTCCCAAGGGAGCAGCGTACTGTAGGAAAGGGGCTGCTGGTGGCTGACTTGGTGGTGAATTGACAAGAGATGAGAGTCACAGCTTAATAGTTTTGTGTGTCTTAATTGTTTTTAGGTGAGAGTTTGCCAGAGCAACGGATAAATAACATAACACAACAGAAGCCAGTACTGAAACCAGTAAGCACCAAAACGCTATGAGTTTCTGCTGTTTATAAGGCACATGAACAGTGACTCTGCTTTGCAGGAGTGAATGCCTCTGTTGCACATGAAATGTCAGAAATCACATCCTATATCCATCCATCCAAGTATTTGTTCTGGAGAAGCTGGTACAGTTATTCACTCAAGAAATGGAAAACTACCTTACATTTTCTGACCACTCAGTACCCCATAAAACTCCCTTTGAAGGACTCATAGCAATATCCTAATGGATGTAATACTTCCAAGTAGTTAGTTACCAACTATTTGCCAACTTATCAAACTGTACAACAGTTTACCTAATACCAACAGTAGGCTGACTATCAAAAAGCTCATAGTGTTCTATATTTCAAATTTTCCCCCTCAAAGTTTTAGCTAAACTCCAGACTCCAGTGATTAAACCAAACCTTTGTGCGTTTTCCCCTCCTGGCTGGGAAATGATACTCCTTTCCCTCCTGAAATTCTTCACATTCCCATGGGCTGTCATACCTTTTTACTGCTGCAACTGCTGTGTGAACAAATCCAGGCTACACCTGATCATTTAACATAGTCTAAGTCCTGCATGCAGACTAACAAAATTATCCTAAATTATCTGTGGCTCTGGGGTGCAAACAGCCAGCTGGTTGCTGGTACTTCAGATCTAGGGCTGGTATAGGTGGAGCCAGAGTGGATATTGCTGCACTCAGGTGCTATACATGCCACAACTGAAGCGCAGACAGCTTTATTTCCAACAGGAGCTCAGAATACATATGCTTTTTACGTGGCAATATGGCTGCATACGGTCAGCAGCTCTAGGTAAATGCAATTTTAAAATCACTTTCTTTGTAAGGAAACTTTAATGCTGTAGAAATCCATGGAGGAAATAGAGGAAAAGATCTTACTAGATACAAGAAAAGCTCACTCATGTTTGATCTGTCTCTTGTACTCTTTGGAAGTAGATATATTTATTTACAGCACAATCTCAGCTCCACTGAAGTCAGTGGGAAGTCTGCCACCAACTTCACAGGCAGCAGGCTGGTGCCTCCGAGGGGTGATCCGCTGAGCATGCTCTCCTCTGCTGCTGCAGAAGGAGCCACTAATGCGTGCCCTTTGGCTGCTTGCTGTGCTAAACCCATTTATCTGAACCATGACAACATAAGAAGCAGTTTTACCGATTAACCCACTTTTGCTGCCATAAAACTAATCAAGCTGTTTCTTTTTATTTACTAGGGGAGTCTGTTTTAAGTTCCCAGATGCTCAGTTGTAGGGGGGGAAGGCAAGTTTTGCACGTTTAAAATGGAGTATTGTGTTCATTTTAGGAGCAGGGGGGGAAGGAAACAATGAGCGATCCTTTCCCTGCCTGAAGATTGACAGCCTGGCAGCCTCTGAAACAGAAAAGTCTTTGTTTATTCCATCACAGCTACAGTGCCCACAGCTGTCAGGTCCGGCGCTCCCATACTGGCCAGCTCATAATATCAGGAAGAACCACTGTATCCAAGTCATCAGGGACAAGCTGAACGGATCCATCAAAGCAGGGTACGGGAGCCAAGCCAACACATCAGGCCATGTTTCAGGCAGCTGATAGCTGAAGGTTGGGAGATCCTGGAAATCCAGGAGGGTTAAGATGCTCAACACATCTATAACGCCGTTGAATGAATCTTCAGGGAAAATAACAGTGCAAGAAAGCCATCAGCTGCTACAGAGGAGAGTGGTTGGAAGGTCCTGCTTCTCTTTGAAGTGGGTTAGCAGTGTCAAATGTACACTTTGAAGAGCAGTTGTAATCTGAAACTGTAGCATGTCCCACTTCCAACCTGCCTTTCCTGGCTGGGGGAGATGAGCAGTGACTCCTGCAGATGGATGCAGATAGAGAGGTTGGTAGGTGATGAAGTTCTAAACCATGGGCTTAACCTTCACATGGAAAGGTCCTGAGAGGTGCCACCCTGAGTTATCCCCACTGCACTGGGAGAGCAGTGGTGGGCAGGGACACAGGGGATGAGCGAAAGACACTATTCTTCAGGTTTTGGTGGTAAGAGGTCCTTAAAGCACCACACTTTTGATTTCTAGCAAGAACTGTTTAGATGAACGCCCATGGGAAGTACCAGCCCCCTCGGGGCCACAGAGCCCACTGTCCCCCTGCTTTATGGTGCTGAAGAGCACAGGTGATGTCTGTCGGCTGTAGGCAGTGGCCCACCAGAGGAGTTAAAGGCTGCCCAGATTCCCCAGCCAGCTCTTTTCTCAGCTCGTCAAGGCAGACCTTGAGCCAGCATCTAAACAAAAGAGCTTTGCCCACAGCTTCCCTCAGCCAACTTCAAACTGCAACTTAAACAAACAGTCCCCGGCGTGACTCAGAGCACTGCTGCTCGCAGGCACGCAACCAGGACCTGCCCTGCGCCTCCACCAGCTGCCGTTACAGCTAGTTGCAAAGTCCCCCTTGCTCCTGGTGTTTCCTAATCCAAAGGACACATCTCCTTCCTCCTTTAACTCCTAGGAACCACAACAGGCACCTGCTAGGAATATTAGCAACTCTGCTTATCAAAGAGCAACCTCACTCCACTTGCTGCCCCTTTCAGCAACTGTTTGCACCAGCCCTGCTGCTCTTACCCTGTATTCCAGCTGGGGGACTATGCAGAAAACTAGTCTATGAAATGTCTTGAAAGAATTAAGGTTATTACTGAGATTGGGACTTTTCAGAGACACTGCAGCAAGCATGCTGAGGCTGGTTTTTACATTGGGCAAAGGTCTGCATTGCAGGGGGCCAACCAGCCAGAGCTCAGGCAATAAGGCAAGCCTTGGCCACAACTGTTGGCCCTGAGCAAGCCGTTTGTGGTACGTGCTAAGAAAATAAAATAAGTGGAGCTTATTTTATCTAAGTGGAGCAATGGAACAGTTAGGAGCCCTCCTAGATTTGAAACTCTGGAAATACAGAAGAAACTGGTTTAGACCCTATGTTCTGTCCTTGTTAGCTGCAAGTGCCAGCAAAACTGATGAAGGTGGCAGTCAGCAGATTTATAACAGTAACTGGTTCTGAATCGCTTGACAATTCTAATGGTTTCAGCTGACTGAAAATAGCTGGCAAAGGAGCAAGCTATAGACACTATGGAAAAGCTGAAGTGAGATGGGGAGTGTGAAAAGGAGACATATTATCAACCTTCTGAATGCAAAAACAAACAAGCAAAAACAACAAAACAAAACAACCATAACTTTTGCAAGGGTTTTCAGGTGCCACCCGGGTGCCCACAGCAGGGAGAAGGAGAATGAGGAGCACTGGTAGCACTCAGGAATTTCTCCCAGGAGTCACAGACAGGGGCACAGAAACAGTTTGCCTGAAAGCGGCTGCGATGTTGCTAGCTTTTGGGCTTTGAAGCCAGGTACGGAGGCTAATGAGGCGATGAAAGAGCAGTGCACTGCCACTGAAATAAGCCTTCCACGAGCAGCAAACTCAGCGGGGATTCGTGGTCCGTGCCCCATGCGCTGTCCCACTGCAATAATCCATCTCCTTGCCATTCCCTGGGACATCCCAAAGAGCACACCCAGCTCCTCACCCCTCACTGTGCTCTCTTTCCCATGTTTTTCTCTCCCCTTTCCCATGTGTTTGGGCCCTTCACTCCATGATGTGGCCTCTGAACCAACTTCCCAGCTGCCTCCCTGCCCTCCATCATCCTTTTTGCCTCTTGGCAGGTCAAAAGCCACCATGGGATGTGGCTATTCTGAAGCTACGCAGGGCTAACTGGCAGCCAGCCACCACCAAGCAGAAGAGATGGCCCTTGCTTTTCCCTCAGTGGAGGCATTAATAATATTCTTGTCTCTCTAAGTCATGGGTTTCTGTATTGAGCTTATGGAAACTTTTTTCTCTCAGAGGCCTCCATCCGCCTGCCTGATATGTTTATATGACCAAGAAATTGAGATTACTATGGGCAGACAGAGAAACAGGCAGAGGGACTGCGTGGATGCATCCATCTTAGGGAGCTATGTTAAAAAATTGGAATGGTATATTTATGTATTCCTGAAAAAAAAATATAGACATCTCTAATAAGAGAAAGGGTTTTTTACTAGCTTCAAAAGAAAGATTTCTGGGAAGTGAACAGATAGCAAACAGATATTTATGTGCATCATCAAATGTCTGGCAGGTGCCCTTAGAGAAACAAAGTCTATTTCTACATGCTCCGTTCACCCTTTGGGAGACACTTCTTCCTCAGACTGACATTTTGGTTACATTCATTCCCTGAGGCATTTTACAGGAAAACACAGCAACATATTCGATTGTTCAGGAGGTACTGAACTTTACATAGATGACATTTGGAAACAGAGAGAGCTCACACCTGGAAGCTTCAACTGCTTTGAAAGAAGGAAAGCTGCTGGACTCAATTATATAAAAATGTAAATTTGGTGTAGCAGAAATACCAAAACAGGGAGAGAAGTTAGCGCTGCTGGATTGCAGTACCCTCAGCTGCAAAGCGTACTGGAAGTTCACAGTAATGTTGCTAAAAATGAAGGAGCAAGGCAACTTTTTGCAGTGAAAGCCTGCGTGGGGAGAGCCACCTTCCTCTGGCTGTCTGAAGCTGCAGTCCGAGTGTGCTGTGGAAATAACATCTTAATGAACATGAAATGTAAATGTTTTAAGAAACCCAGGATGTTTCCAAGGTCCCAGACTCCACAATAAACACAAAATTAAATAATCTGTCATGCATTTTAGATATTGCCTCAGTTTAACAGGCCAAGGCTTAAGCAGCCTGTAGGGAAGTGCAGGCGTGGATACCTTGCTCCTCATTAGCCCCTGCAGAGGAGTCGGTGTGAAGGAGAGTGGGTCCAAGTAAGAATATGCCACGTATGTGAAAAGGTGCCGAGTCAGCCTATACCCTGTGTTTAGTATCATCAAACCACAGAAAAGCACCAGGGAAATAATCTGTCTCATGCTGACAACAGAAAAGACAAATACATGCACTGCCAAATGCAGTCATGGGAGAGATACAGCAACACAAGGAGAGAGGTAAGCCCAAAACCCAAACCTGCCATCATGAAGGCAGCCCCTGGGAGATGCTTTACATTGTGAATGCGACGATAAGTGGCCTTGAGTGAGCCACAGGTGTTACAAACACGAGATAGCTCCATGGTTGGAGGAAGATGAGCCTGTCCCAGGAGAGATGCACCCTCCAGTGCCCAAAGGAGAAGATAACCAAGTTGGCCATCTTGGCCCAGAAGATGGGCCATAACCCAGGCAAGATGCTGGATCATCCAGATCCTAGCCTTGCACTTGCTTAACTGACCACTTGGCTTTCACCTGCTGCTGATGGGAGAAGCTGGCATGCAAAGCTGCAGCCTGGGAAAGGGCATGGGCTCTTGGCCAGTGTGAAAGGTTTTATTTGAGCCCGGTGTATTCCAGCAACCAGCCAAAGCTGGGCATTGGGCCCCAGCAGCTGCATTTACCACATCAGACCTGGGAGCAAAAGGGAAGGCATAAGGCAATGCCATGGATTTATGGAAACTGGGGCCAGAGGAGTGAGTCTCAAGTATAAAGTCAAGATATGAGAAGTCTGTGTAAAGCAGCAGTTTCTCACTCGCACACACGGTCTCTCTCATTTCTGAGCACATCTTGAAATATATTCTCCTCCCTGGAAAAATCTTGCCTCCCTTCTTCCCAGCCAGAGAGTGCAAATAGGTTTGTGAACCTTAGTACATCATTTACAGCTGCCATAAATCTGGAACAATGTACACTATCTGATGTGCAGGTCTCATTTATAAGGCAGGATTTATCATTTCACCCCTTAGATCTGCAGATGGGTTTTATTGTGATTTATGCCTGTGTCATGAAGGACCATACATAAGAATTACCTGGTGTTATCGAGGGACCTATTCTTTTTGGCCCTTATCTTTCTTTTGAAAGCAGAGACTACTTAATCACTGTTAGATACATACTGAGTGCAGTGTCCTCTGTGATTTACCCATATCCCTGTTTTCAGTATTATTAACTTGTGATGTTAGGACTAACCCAATGAAATACTCACAGCACATGCTGAATTGCAACTATATATACAGTTTATAAATGGCTCCTTGGTGACTGTGTTAGTAAATATAATTACAATCTCTTTAAAGGAGACATTACATCAACATTAACTGAGTGCTAGTATCAAACAGATACAAAAAAAGGCTCTTAGGGTCCTCCGAGTGAAATATTTAGGTCTCCGCTGTTACTGGTAGAGGCTACACCTCCATAGCATAAACTGTAGGGGAAAATTCCCATTTCTGAGAAAGGTGGAGGCCAGATTTCTGAGAGCACTCAGCCATCTAACCACCACTGATTTAAAAAGGCATTGAAACGCTACAGAGGGTCTTGCCTGGAGAAGCAGAGGGACACCTAGTAGAGTTTCATAATACCCTAGGCATTAGGCTCTTGTGTTTTCACTGGACCTGGGTACCTAAGAGCTTGTCAGAATGCCACTTAGGTTTCCCCACATCTCTTCCAGTGCTGACGTGCCCCCAGAAATCAGGCTGATAACCTGTTCTTCCTTGAAAGCTAGTAAGTCATAGGGTCCTGGAGATCACAGAATGGTAGGGGTTGGAAGGAACCTCTGGAGATCATCTTGTCCAAGCCCCCTGCGTGAGCAGGCACACCTAGAGCAGGGGGCACAGGACCGCGTCCAGGTGGGGTTTGAATGGCTCCAGGGAAGGAGACTCCACAGCCTCTCTGGGCAGCCTGTGCCACTGCTCTGGCACCCGCACAGCAAAGGAGTTTTTCCTTGTATTTAAGGTGAACTTCCTGTGATCCAACTTGCACCCATTGCCCCTTGTCCTGTCATTGGGCACCACTGAAAAGAGTCCAGTCCCATCCTCCTGACACCCACCCTTCAGATACTTATAGACGTTGATGAGATCCCCCCTCAGTCTTCTCTTCTCCAGGCTGAACAAACCCAGGTCTCTCAGCCTTTCCTCATATGGGAGATGCTCCAGTCCCCTGATCATCCTTGTGGCTCTCCACTGGACTTGTTCCAGCAGCTCCCTGTCCTTCTNCTGGGGTTTTTCCTCCCCAGGTGCAGGACCTTGCACTTGCTTTTGTTGAATTTCATCAGGTTCTCCTTGGCCCAGCTCTCCAGCCTGTCCAGGTCCCGTTGGATGGCAGCACACCTTTCTGGCGTATCAGCTACTCCTCCCAGCTTGGTATCATCAGCAAACTTGCTGAGGTTATATTCTATCCCTTCATCCAGGTCACTGATGAATATATTGAACAGAACTGGACCCAGCACAGACCCCTGGGGGACTCCACTAGTCACCAGCCTCCAGCCAGACTCTGCCCCATTGATGACAACTCTCTGAGTTCTGTTGTTAAGCCAGTTCTCAATCCACCTCACTGTCCATTCATGCAACCCACACTTCCTTAGCTTGCCAATGAGGATGTTATGGGAGACAGTATCGAATGCCTTGCTGAAGTCAAGGTAAACAACATCCACTGCTCTCCCTTCATCGACCCAGCCAGTCACCCCATCATAGAAGGCTATCAGATTGGTCAAGCATGATCTTACCTTGGTGAATCCATGTTGACTGCTTCTAATAACCTTCTTTTCCTTTACATGCCTAGAGATGACCTCCAGGATGAACTGCTCCGTCACCTTTCTGGGGATGGAGGTCAGGCTGACTGGCCTGTAGTTTCCCCGAGTCCTCCTTCTTGTCCTGTTTGGAATTGCCTTTGATGGGTGGGGTCTAACTGTGTAAAAAAAGATAATCTGTGCCCCTTAGATGGGTTTGAAACATCTGCAGCAATTGCTAGGAGAAGCTGCAGCATTTCAATAGATCTGTTTACTCTCAGATATACTAACAGTTAGCTGAAGGCCCAAAACATGAAGTTCCAGCATTGCATCCTATTCTGTGAGTGCTCCTTGGCCATGTAGGTCTGATAGTCCTTTTCTCTGCTTTTGGTCCAGGGGAGACGGGGAATTTCTCCACTCAAACACTCATACAAGCCTGTGGTGAGACACTGTCTTGATGAGAAAGGTATTTGAATCTCCTTCAGCGACGTGGTGAATTAACCCTTGGCTTCCTGCTTCTTGCTGATCCCAGCACTAGGAAACTACACAAGATGTGGCATTGCCACTGCCCTTCCAGCAGCTGTGACTGCATGTTGTAAGGGAAGGGCCCAGGCATGTTTGTGGCTCCACCTTACAAACAGGTTTTAACAGTGGTTGGGCTTGAGTTCGGTCTCAAGCACCACAGACCGACTATAAGGGCAAACCTCACGTCTAATCACATGCTCATTTATATGAGAGGATAATTGTAGCAATAGCCCTCTTCCTCCTTCCATTTCTACTTTGGCAGTAAGAAGTGCTCCCTGGGAAGAGGTTGGGGCAGTCAGAGTACCAAGCCCTCAGGAGGCATCAGGCTGTGAGATGCTACTTCTGAACCTCCTTCCACGTGCTCTTTCCTTCTGCCTGCCGAGAGCAGCAGCTATCTACAGTGCTGGACCATTTCAGGGAGGGAGTTAAAGTGCTTTCAAGTAGCATTTTCTTCCCTGTGTCCCCCAGGATATTTATGAGAGCAATGAGATACGGATTGCAGGGAGCACTTTCTTACCCCAGGCTCCCTGAAGATTTTTTTTTGCCTTGCATGAGAGGAACTTACCAGGTGTACATCTCCGCTCTTGCCTTGCCTGCTGTAATGGCAACTTCTTCCACTCTTATGGAAAAAAAACAAACAAACCAGCAGGTTTCTGGAAACAAAGTTGGGAATTGGGCCATCTAGAAGATTGCACTGGGGGTCTCAGGGCTAGGTGGAATGGTTAATTTAAATGAATTTGGCTTCAGGAAATTACCCTTGTGATTTGAGTCCTGGTTATTTTTTACATCCACATGAAGGTATGTGATGTGCTGGGACTTTGATCTTGATTATTGGCACAGAAGCCGCAGAGGGCAAGACGTCAGGCACTGGGCTTAACTTGCTGCCAACCATGTGTGGATGCAAGCTGCTAGGAAGTCATTTTAGGAGCTGGAGAGTGGCCTAAGCTGCCTGTCTGCAGACAAAGGCACAGCAGCTTTGTCTGAGGTATTCTTAGTGCATGCCTACCAGGCTGAGCTGCTGCAGGGATTTAGGGAAAGGAATGCTAAATTTCTAGATCCCAAAGAGCTGTAGATGCACGTGATATGCTGAATGGCTCAGCCTGGATGGGATGGGAGCACTTCTGAGACCCAGAGGTCGCAACAACTGTAAACATCTGGGTAGCTTTAAACAGGGAGGTGCCTTTGGAGTTTACACATCTGAAAGTCTGTCAAAAGCTGCATAGGGGTTTTTCAGCATCACAGCATTAGATCTAGGCCCCTCAATCCCACTTTATGTTTAAGTCCTTAAGTAGATCTTTTTCATACCACTCAAATGAATTTCAAGAATTTTCTTATTCTATGTCCATCTTCCCAATGACTCTTCCATTTGCTTTCAGGTTGACAGACACCCCAGTTTAGATCCTTAACTGCTAAGTAATGTACATTTTTTTCACCAAAGCAAGTAGAAATCTTAAATGAGGTATAGATTCTTACCAAAATTTCAGCTTTCAGCAGTTCTTGGTACATCCTTTTAAAAAATGTGTAGGCAGAAGGGTTTTTTAAAAGTATAGAAATTAATTTCTTCTTCAAGCTTCTGTAATTCAAACAGTCATTTAAAGACTACAAAAATATGACCCATTCCTAGTACTTTCTATCACATCTCCCTATTTTCTCTCACACATGGAAATTTAAAAACAGAAATCTCAGCCCCAGAGGAGCATCTCAGATGACACAAGTGCATGAAAATGAGAGGCTGTGATGCTCAGTGTTTTGTAGCTTTCTAAGTAGGCCTAGAAACATTTACAGCCTTAGCTAATCACGTTACATTTGCTTAATTAATGGAAAGAGCCTATGCTCTCAAGCTGACAGGCTTTGATAGATGAGTACAGCTGCCCAGGCTTCCAGCAGCATGTGTGAGTGCTTAATGGGAATGGGTGGGGGACAGCAGGGGATGGAAAGCAATGAAGTAAATGTACTATCTGTGAATGGAGCTCCCATTTGTGCTTGCTCTGCACCTGAGCTGGAGAGGTAGCCCCAAGTCACCTTTGTGATCACTGTACCTGAGGCTGTGCAAGGATCTGACCCATCATTGCTGCATGGAGGAGGCAGCCTTTTCCCTGGCACAGCCCAGACCATCCCTGTGCCCTGGGTCACCAGCCTGTGGTGGTGCTCCCACCCACTTAACATCACTTTAGGGAGCTGGAGGGAACCTTATTGTAACAAAGAGTTGGCTATAAATGAGAGCTAGAGCATGGGGAGAGCAGCAGTGGTTTCCTAGGGAGGGAAAGAGAAAGCCTGCTGTGGACGGCACAGAAAATCACCTGCATTTTTCAAAGCTTCTCCTGTACTTAAATCAGAAAAACAGCCTGTCTCTTGAATTATCTACTCCATTCCTGTCCAAAGCACTTCTCGTGTGCTTGCGTTACAGTACACAAGCCTGAAACACATGATATAAGCAGCTGCCAGGCCAACTGCTCTGATGATAATTGAGCCAGTTGTACATACGTTCGTACATCATACCCCATCGCATCCGACTCTTACTCACCCTGTTACCAACTGCTTCTTGTCTGTTTTCTCCAGGAAAAGGACTTTATCAGTGCAATTTGCAAGAAACCCTCCCGATCCCAGCTGGGGAAATAGTACTCTTCCCCACCTCCCTTCCATCGCTTTCTTCAGGGCTTTAAGTTGCGCAGCAGGCCCAATTAGGAATTCAAACCAGGTAGAAAGTGGATATACAGTAGCAATAAGAGCCAGTGGCATGATTGATGATGCTTATACAAATGCTTCTGGCTTGAAAAGGAGTGTCTGGGTTGATTCCAGAAGCTGTATCTAATTTCGAAAGGATCTTCTGAAAAAAAAAAAAAAAAGCGGTTAGCAGCGCATGCTACAGAAAGCAACTTCCACAGATTATTCCATTCCCAAAATATCAGCCAATTACTAAGAGCAAAGCGTGAGAGAACTAACAAGAGCTTTTACTCATACTGATCTTCCTGCACATTTACTGAAACGGGGTGAGACTTTTTCTGTGGGCTTCCCAACAGTCAGAGTTATATTGGTCTAAGTATGGTTTTAAACTTAGGTTACACATATTGGGAATAATGGCTTAAAATTACAAAAAGCTATTAGCCACAGTAAAAAAGCAAACACTGAATTTCCCACTGATTCAAATGGATCTGTGCAATTTTTTGAAAAAAAATAAAAAATTCTTACATCAGCCTCTGATTTTTACTGACATTTGCCAGCAATGCCTGTCTGTGCGCCTGCGCATTCATGCACAGCTTCAACATAGTTAAACCAAAACCCTGTCTGTCCTTCCTGATCAATCAGTGGCCCCTCAGTATTGTCCTGGCACATCCCCTTCTGCCAGCCACGGCAGGAACGGAACAGAAATCCTATGGAAAGACGTTGACCCAGATTTACCCTGGAAGCTGGCAAGCCCAGGAGAACAGAAGATGAATGCGGGATGGGCGTCAAGGAAGCATGCAGACCTACAGCAATGCGGGTGATGAGCTAGTGGATATCTGGATATCTGCCAGCCCGGGCTGCTGGGCATCCAGAAATCCTGGGCAAATGCAGAGGGACACGGTGTCCCACGCGCAGCAAGTTGGATGCTTTGGGATGTGCTAGCCCTCTTCCACATGCACAGAGGCTATTCTGAGCAATCCAGTTTGGGATGTTTTAAACACACTTTTGGACCTGAAGGAGTTGTTAGGTTTGTGTGTACAGGCTGTAAGAGGGCTGGGAGAGCCCCAGGGGGGTGCAGGATGAGAGTACAGGCATGGAAGGGTGGGTAAGATGGGACAGGGGAGCCAGAGGTCTCCACTAACTCTTGGCACTGAGGCGAGTATTTGCACAACCAACCTCAGGCATTTAAATTAGGTGTCTAATTTAGAACTGTGGTCTCCACAGGCCCTTGTATATTCACTGGAGAGAGGCAGGCTTTCCTATGGGGCGATCTGCAGCAGAGCCTGTACTATGTGGGAGGAGCCCATCTCATCCAGCAACTGCAGAGGGAGCAATGGTAGTTTGGACTCTTCATTTGCACACCTGAGCCAAATGCATAGAGTTGAATGCTGTGACCAGCACGTCTATCCGAGAGGGAAAAGCCATAGTGTTTATGTGTTTAAACATGTGTCTGGATGAAACAAGACATCCCTGGCACAAGACCCCTAACCCTCACTGGACTGTATCCTCATGGTCCAACAAGAACCACCTCCCTCTGGGTTGTACTGGCAGGACCGCTGCTCCTGGCCTCATCCTAGCTCTTGCCAGCGGTGTAAAACGTGATTTCCACTTTATCCAGGTGTCTGAATACTACTGGGATCTGACTGGCACCTACTGCCATCAGTTTCCTGGACTGTGTGTTGTGCAACTGGTCCATGACTCAGAGGTGGGTGTATCATTGCTCTGAGTAACATTAGCCGTGATAAGACATGGGGCAGCCTCCAAAGTCCCACCTCTTTGAAAGCTTTTGCTCCTTTGGTGACTACTACATCACCGCCTTTAAAGTTGGGGGGATCCTTAGTGACAGTAGAGCTCTTCAGGTTGGTTTAGAGTTTTCAGGGTGCTGGCTGTTCTTTTATTTTGTAAATACCAAGTGAGCTGCAGTCAGATGGGTAATCACTGATGCTTCGTTTAAGGCATTGTTGCATGTGGCAATTCATTAAAAATCCCCAGGGAACTAGAATGAGGTTTTTATTTTAAAAGCTATAATCTCTAGGACACACACAATGTTCTCTCGCAACCCAGATTTGTCACAGCCGGCTGCTATAAAGCGCCATTCTCTGCTATAAGCCATCTTCAATGCATTGTCATTAAAATTGACAACAGATCTGTTTTTTTCAAGTGACACTCAAGGAGGATTGGAGGATGACAGCACATGACTGAGTAAAATTATAGTCAGGGAAACATAGGAAGAGCCGTCTCTTCCCAGAGAGCTTGTGGCTGTCAGGCAGGGTTTTCCTTTTTGTGTCTGAAATGGGATTAAGCCAAAAGGCTCATGGATTTACTGCCATTTGTGCTCAGATCCTTTATAAAAACAAGTAAACCAGTGTCTATTTTGAATACACTGGATTAAGATCTGACCTCACATTTTGCAGGGTTTGGGCATTGGAACGGGTCCCTGGCAGGGCCCCGTGTGCACCAGGGGGTCCGGGAGGCTGGGGAGAGCTGCCCACGCTGCTGCCCTGGGCTTCCTAGTGGCGTCGTCGTGAACGAGCCCCTTTGGCTTGCTTGGACCCCCCCCACCTTGCAGGCTGCTGCATGATATGCACAGGGGGGGTCTCCAAATTTGTTTTCGGTGTTTAAACAATCTCTTTCCCCCACTCATGTTTCAGGCAAGCAGCATTAAGCTCTTTTTTTGTCTAATTACTGCCTCCTCTCCACCTATAAGGTCCCTCTACTCATTCAACTGACCAAGACTCCTCTTTGTTCAGATGAAGCCCCTGCTCCGGTGCCACCTTACAAGCACAGCCCTGAGCAGCAGGACTACAGTTTAGATCCTACATTAGAAAAGTCTTCAGCAAAGAAAAAGCATTAAATGCCAGTAAGTCTTAAACAGATGGAGAGTCAGTTTGAAAAAAATAACAGAGAATGCTCCAGGAGGGTAATGCAATGAAGAAAGGCTCTTATATCGGCTATGGTGGAGAATATGGAGGGAAGAAGGAAAGGTAATGATGAAAAAGTAAAGGCAACAGCTAAGAGAATGAAAGGCAGATAAGGAGAAGGAAGATATGAAAGGAAGAATGATCTGAGTGCCGATTTGTGGAGAGATGGTTTACTTTTGTAAGCTGCAGAGTACAAATGTTCTGCACCAGCAACACAAAGCATTTTCTCTGTAATGCATGCATTTGGTGAGCGCTCTGGATTATGTTGTAATGGCCTGCCATAAGTCTCTTAAGCATAACTGAGTGTACATTTAACTGCAATGGTTTTATGAGGGTAGCAGGTCAGATGGATGACAGCCCCTCTGCAAACCAAGCCTCTTACTGTACTCAGCAGGTATTACTTGTGCTAGGTCTTAGAGATTAAATACATCTCTGTTCAGTGTTGTATGGCAAAATTGCAGAAAATACTTGTTAATAGGCTACCTTTGCAAGTCGCTGTCATTTTTATGTGGTCTTGTATCGCTAATCTCAGTGAAGATGGGCTCCTTGACTGAGCAGGGCACTATGCAAAGCGAACAGAAAGGTGATTCTCGAAGCACAAGAACTAGCAAGGCTCAGAGTGCGGGAAAACAAAAATAAACTTCTGTTTAAAAAAACCCCACCCATAAACTGACAAGTGATCGATTTACCTGCATAAGTGTCTTTGTGCCTTTTAGAAGGATGTTACCCAATGAAGACAGGAATAAATTATGTAGCAGAATTAAATGTTTTAGGGAGAGGTCATTTCTTAATTGAAATTGTCCAGTATGAAGGATGGCTGTGAATTAAGGCATAATTGCAGAGCTGCATGACTTTTGTATGAATAAAGAAGTTGGTCACGGCTTTTCTGTCAAAATGATTACCGAACTGAAAATTATTGGTGAAGCTGGCCCTTTTTGTGGAGTGTGTCTCCTTTCACAGAAACACTCTCCGTTTCTGTTGCTAGAAGCCCAACCAGTGCAAGGTCTCAGCCACTTCTTCCCCTCATGGTTTCTAACTGAATAATATCTGATTTATATTTTTGCTATCTTGGTGAAAAGTCAACATTTTTTTCTGCATTTCTCTCCATTGCCCTCCCCTGTCCTCTGCCTAAGAAGGGAAAAGCAGAGGAATAAAGCAGCTACAGAACACAGCCTTCCAGTACCTCTGAATGGACAATGTGCTTTAGCAGTGACTGAGGGCTCCTTTGAAACCAATGATAAAAGCATCTTTTCTGTCGAGGAGCACAAGGCTCACAGGGGAAAGAGACTTTAATGACACCATTATCTTTCAGGCAATTAGGACTCGCTGGCACAATCCAGCATGGGTACAGGCACTGTTTTGATTGCACTGCAATGGCTTAGTGAAACGTAGACTGCTGAGACTTAGGAACATCATAAATCGCTTTTAATGTCAAACCACCATGGATAAAAATGTACTAACACAGACATAATTGGAATTCGCAGGCATATTTTCTCTTTTAAAAACATATGCCTGGGAACAGAGGTCTTCCCTCCTCCCATCCTCTCCCCACGTACATGAGCTATGTAATGCTTATTCTCCTGCTTCTCTCCTAAAGCGCTTGCAAAAATGGGTTTGAGCCTGCCAGCTGTGTGTGTGTTTGTTGTGCATTGTGGATTATATTTTAATGACATACCCTAAACCTCTTATACCCAAACGAATGTGCATTTAACTGTCTGTGCATTTGTGCTGGTTTATAAGGTAGAGGGTCAGCCAGCTTATCCCCCAGCTTCTCTGCAAGGGCACTGTCCAAGAATTTTAATGGAGGTTTCAAAAGCCTCCTGTTATGCAAGGTGCCCTTAATGGAGAGTCCTCCTGCTTCTGAAAGTTCCCTCTTGTTGCTAGATACAATAAAACGCGAGCCATAATCTCTGCAGAGAGCGCCCGGATTTTTTCGTGTCACAGCGTGTAGCTGGGATGCAAGGCACGGCTCCCTCCGCTCTCCTGCCACAGCCAGAGGGATTCATTTCATTAGTTCAGAAAGCTATTTTGGAGGGAAGGGAGGTTATGTAGGTCACCAATTCATCCCTGCTGCCTTGCAAAGAGAATTCATTATGAAATTTCACTTTAATTAATGCGATGCACCGGCTCTTAATAGTATTTCATCAGGACATCTGGTAAAAGCACATTAGCTACAGTTTAATGCTAAGACATAATTGAACAGAACTCCTGTTGAAGCTTGGCTTTTGCAATATGTTTCACTTCTCTTTCTTCAAGCTGCCGATTAAAGGAATTGTGGGACTCCCTTGTCAGAAGGTGATGGAGCCTGATCCAAAGCCTGTTTGACTTAGCAGAAAGGCTCTGGCTAACATTCACGGGCTCTGAAGTGGGTCTCTGAGGAGCAAACACAACATCCATCCTATATTTACATACCAGGTACTGCTGGTACCGCCACTGATCTATAATCCTGAATATAAAGTAACAGCTCTGGTGTTTAGTTCCAGTTATGTTTGAAAGGCCACCATCAAAAGGTCTTTATAAACCATTTTCTTTTGGCTTAACTTAGAGCTTTTTTCTGTTCTAATTTTATCTTTGCATAATTGTGTGTTTTAATACTTATTTGATTATCTGCCCAAATTAATGCCAGTGCAGCAGCTTTCCAAACAGCCGTATTAAATATTCACATCCAAATGGGATTTTTTCAGCCCTTTGTTTTACAATGATCTCCTGGAGTATAAATATGAACTCTCAAAAGACTTTAGTTACTCAGTAAGTACTAGGTCATGATTATTTAAGTCTAAATAACAGGCTAAAGAGCCTTTGGAAGATTAATATATTTAGAAAAAGTTTGTGAACTGTTTGAAATCTTCTGTTTGATTGGAGGCTGCCGCCTCCTTCTCCTTTTCTTTTTTTGGGTAAGTGTTTGAATAGCCAATAACAATAATAATAAAAAACATCCACCATGCAAGTGCAGATTCTTGGTTTCCCTTTTATGCTCTCCTCCTTTGGCAATTTTTTCACCATTGTTTTTGGGGCAGTTTTACTCCCAACCTTTGCTGAGAAGGGACACAAAGGACTAAGAGGTGTTAGAGAAGCTTTTTATGCTGTTTAGTTGTTCCTTGGGTTATTTTCTGCACCAGTAGGAAAGAGAAGGATACAGGAGGGATCTGGAAAAGTGTAGTATGCCTTCACCGAAAACCCCAGCAGGTCTCCAGTGGTGCCCAGCTCCTGGCAGTCCTGCTGGCAGTACCTACCTTGCACACACATGAAGCGGTCCTGAGGGCATATTGACCTCCCCAGTCACACCAGACACTGCACGGCTGTCTGTGTCCAAAGGACCCCGCGCCACCCACCCTGTCTACATTTGCTGCTGGATGCTGTCGCAAGGGGCAGGTGGGACCGATGGAGAGCACTGGGACAAGGCCAGTCCACACAGCCGGTAAGGCCACCTCTCCTCGCAGATGCCCTCCTGGGATCCAACCTCTCTATAAAACAGCTAATCCTGATACCAAGTGGAAACACAGATGAATTGTTCCTGTCCTTGGCTGGTCGATGCAGGGGATTAATTTCTGGGAAATGGTCAAATTGCCCCAAAGAGATGCTAAGACCCCCTTAACGATACAGGTTGGCAATGAATTTGACCCTGTCCTTGAAGGTGCTCCATGCAGTAGACACAAACCCAAGCCCACACCATCAAATTCAAGGCACCAGCCTCTCTCCAAGGAGGAGCACCAACTCTGTCCCACCTTTACAGAGATCCTGGTAAAAGGCTGTTGCTGAGAAGAGGCAGCTGGGCAGGAAAAGATGCTGTGCTGTAGCCAAACTGGCTCTCCAGTGATATGCTACAAGTCCCATACTGGTCACAGTAAGAGGAAAGCCAACTGAGACCATTGCTAGGGCTGAATAAGCCTTCAGTTTGGCATTAGTTGGCAATAAAACGTAAGAAACATATAGGCAGCCTTCCTCCCTGTAGCATTGGTCAGGCTGATGCAAACTCTGGCCCAAGAAGCAGAAGTAGTTTATTCAGGCAGGCATCAGTATGATTATTTATATGGCCAGTTCTGAAAGTCCTTGGATGCTAAGAGGAACAGTCAGGCTGGCATTAGATAGCATACTTTCTTTGTTGTTACCTTAGGACAACATTGCCAAAGGGCCAGTCATTTTAATCAAAAATAAGCACTGGTCTCTGCCCCTTGGAAACTTGAAACAGCAACCCAGTTGTGGGCTTACATGGCTTACTCTTGGTGCTCATGGGTTTGTTCTTCTAGGGCAGCCCATTGCTAATACAGTCACTGGTACTGGGGACTCCATGGGTCAAGCAGGATTCAAGCTTTTGTTCTGTAAGAAAAATCAAAGCAGTCATGCAAATAAGTCCAAAGGCATTTTACAAAGAGTAAACTTTTTATTTTCCTAAATTAAGTAGAACTTGCGACTTTTTCCATATTTGTTTTTTCTCCATGATGTGATAAGCTGGATCCCAAATTTGGAAGGAGATGGATTGTTTAGGGAAAAAAAAAATAAATTGAAAATACTAGGAAATACGCTGCTTCTGGAAGCAGCCTATATCTAATAGGTATTTACAGTTTATATCAGGGACGGAACCGCTTAAGATAGCTGGCCTTAGACCTCTTCTTTCAGCATTTAATATTTATCTTCAATTAAGTCTATGCTAATTGTAGTTTCTCAGCTTGAAGCAAATTGAGCACAAGTCCCAGCAGTGCTAGGTGTTCAGGCATCTCACCAACTACAGCTCTTTCTTTCTCCACACTTCAGTCTCTGTGCTCTGCAGAGCCTATGGAACAAGATCTGCTACCTTGGAGTGTCCTGACAGCAAAGTGGTTGGATTGATTCATGAATGCTTTAAGATCCTGAAATGAAAAATCATTAGTGACACTTCTCTATTCTTACAGCAGCAGGTATCATGTGAATTTTCCCAGAATAATTGTTACATGTTAGAGTAAAACCACCAAAAACTCAGCAGAGTGCCATCTCTGACTTTAAGTATTTCATGCTGGTGGTGTGACTCCTCTTCCCCATGAAGCACCTTCTGCCAAAGGCTGCCCAAACACCTCCCCCCGTATGAGCAAGCTAACCCTCCTGGCCAAAGGGTGTTGAAGGAAACAAAGAAACTTCACCAAGCTGAGCAAAAAAACCCGTGGGAATGAAACTCTGTGACCAGCTCTGTGGGAAACTCAATGCCAGAAACCGGCTTAAGCTCTTGTGAAGGTTTGGAGACGGGGATGAGGGCAAGGCGAGGCAGGAAGCTCTCAGGGGAGGGCGGGCAGCACCCTGTCCCCAGCTCACACCATTGTGCTTTGTTCGACCTCCACAATTGTGTGAGCAGAGCCCGGCGCATCAGCCTTCACTTCGAATTTCCTGCTTTTTGTCGGCTCGCATCCCGGGGACTGTTGTTTGAAACACGGCTCTTATTATGGAGCTTGCAGAAAAGAAACCCCTGCCCCATAAGCATGAGCCCGGGCCTTTCAGCGGCTTCCCAGCGCCAGGGCTCCTGCTTTAAGGGGACGTGGGCTATTGAGATGCAAAGAGGCATGCCAGATACCCAACTGGGTCTTGGGCTGGTTAGGCTTGACTACTGCAGTTGAGGGAAGCTGCTGTCACAGAAGCCACGGGATAACCACCTCTGTGTGTGGCAGTCCAAGGACCAGCTCGTGACGTGTTCAACTGTGCTGACTTCTCAGCAGAGATTGTCCTAATCATGGACCGTGCAATGCCTCTTACCCAGATCTGCAGAGGATTTGGCTTTATAGAACAGGCTCCCAATTCACAAAGTTCCTTCCTCCTCCTCTTACTCCTGCTCTCTTATTGAGCAAATCCAGGATTTTGTCCGAGTCCCTCCTCTTTGGCTGCTGGACCTGACCACATGCCCGGTCTGAGCTCTCAGACTACGTTGCATGCCCTGGTCTGCATTAGAGAGACCTGAGAGGAAGGGTGGAAACCAGAGAAGTAGTAACACTTGCGGCAAGTCAGACTGCTGTGTTGGGCTTGGAATGATGTTGCTGGTCCCCCAGGATTTGGCAAAGGGAGCCCTCAGTTCAAAAGAAATAAAAAAGCTGTCCCCAAAACTGCCAAAAGGATCAGGGGATTTTGCCTGTCTCTACTCTGCACTCAGCACTGCCGGGCATCCCCGTGGCTGTCATGAGCACTAAACCCTGCACTCACTGACCTGGCGGGTCTCACATGCTGACTGTGAGCCTTCCTCCCCCGGCTCCCTCCCTTTGGCACCGCACACAGCAGCGACGCAGCGCCTGCATGCTTCTCCTGCCTTGGGAAGTCTTGGCCTGCCTGACCTGCTGGCCACTCACTGGTGACTTCTTGGAGATGGAAAGATTTGCCTCAGTGGTGGGAAAAAAAACCCAGACCAGAGCACACGTCCATGCTGCCACTCCTCCTCATCTCTCCCCATCGCAGGATCCAGCACACGCAGAATCATCTCTGCTCTGTTCTGCTGCAAGCAAGTCCCATGTCATCCCACACTGTGTCTGTGAGATCATCTATGAAATATTTATTCCCCTCACATGCAGGAGAAAAAGAAGCAAAAAGCCTGCATAGTATCGATGGAATCCCTGATAGTTAAATATTGAATTATTTACAGCCTAATTGTGCAAGTGATACTCATGAGATCACTTAGGCTGCAAGATGCAATTAATACATTTCATAAAATTGGTGACTTCTACTTCAGACTTTATTTTGATGCATCTGTGAATCCTTAAAACATAGGTGAGATCCCTTTGTAGAAGAGCTAGAATAGCCACGGACACTTGAAATATCTGCAGACTTTTCTCAGACTGCTGCTGTGAAATAGGAAAGGGCTTTCAAACCACCAGCTAGCTGCTCACCTAGCTGCCTGAAGATATGCATCTGGAGCCATTTCAGATGCTCAGGTGAATCTTAGCTGGCTGCTAGCTCTTGCTTCAGAAGGGCACAGATCTCCCATAGGTGTTGTGTTACATCTGAAACTCCCAGGCAAATGCCCTGGATACCCCGAGGCATCTCAGATGGCATTAAATACATATATGCAAGACACAGAATTGAGCCTATGTGGCCGCTGGCCCCAGCAGACCTCCCAGCACAGGGATCAGTGACCAAGAACTAAAACATTCCCTGTGTTGTAGCATTCTTCATCTCCTTTTTCCTGCAGCACTGGATGCGTAGCTTTAACACAGTACTTCTCACATACACTAACAGTCCTCCTTTTGGCCCAACCTACAGCAGATCGATTAGATTGGCCACTGAAGCCTAACTCACAGAACCTGGATTTCCAGACACAGTTTTTCTGTCCAGTCCCAGGTACATGGGTTGACGTGGCAGTTGTCACAGGGGCGTGGATATTTCTTTAATGCCAAACTTCTCTCAAGCCCTCTCTCTCATTAGTAAATCCGTATCTGAACCCCGACATCTGGAGTAGTCCACAAGTTGCGTCTCTTAAAAAACTCTTATATTCAGTACTCCTCATTATATTCTTCCCTTAGCAGAGGTTTGGGAGGATCACCTCATTTCCAAGCCCTTCAGCATCATTTAGTGATCATCCCTTGAAATTGCTGGAGCTGAACAAGCCTCTGGGCAGTTGGTTTTGGCCTTAGGATGGTAACAAGCAAAAAAAAAGGGAAAAGTCTGAGCCAGTATAACAATGCTGTCCTCTACATGCCTAATAATGCTCATTTCCTCTTGAGACGAGACACATCATGTATGTCTAAACCCCTCAGCCTATCCCAATTTAAAAATTCTAGTACAGCTGTAGGTTTAAAGAGCCAGCCAAAATTAATTATGACAGATTAAGGAACAGAGCAACATACTGCAATGCCCTCTTGTTAAACTGAAACATCAGATCCAAACCAAGCAATCTTAGCCCCTCATTAAGCTCCTGCTCGTCTCTGGTGTTCTTCTGCTGAGCACCATCATCTGAACATGGTTTACTCAGATGTACCCAGACTGTCATTCAGCAGCTTTGCCAACGATAGTGCTGGCCTTGGCTGAGACAGCCAGGGAAGCAGGTTTGTAGGTAGCCCACCACCTCTAGGGCTGCATAGTTGGGTTCTTCTCTTTGTTTTTGTTGTTGTCAGGCTTTTGTTCCATTTGGGGTTGGCAGGCAGAGAGGGACAATTAAATTCTCCACTCATGCCAAAGGAAAATGTGTTTATTTAGCCAGGTACTTCTTCTCTTCCTTCCTACCCCCCTTTTCCTTAAATGAGAAACAAAGATAGGCAGACAGACAGACAGACAGATGACTTCGCTTGTACGATAAATGCCATACATCTCAAAAGCCAGTAAGAAATCAAGCTCGTGTCTGCTCTATAGGCAGAAGGACCTGAGGGAGGAAACAGCAATACAATTTACCTGAAGGCAGTGGTACAGCTGGGATGAGATCCCAGGTTGGGGAGGTGAGTTACTCCTTTACAAAGCCAAAACTTATGTAGCTTAAGAATTTTTTGTTGTTTTACAGATATTATTCAGCATCTAAAATGAAAAAAGGAGGCCATTTGGTTATCAAATACAAGTGAATCTGTAAAGTTTTACTCCTCTTCTCTTTTCACTTTGTTTGTAGGTGTCTACTGAAAGCAAGGTAAGGCTATGGCCAACTCTACCTTCTGAATTCCTGTTTAGCAGAAGAGGAACCAGATTGCTGTTAAGACACGTGAATGCAGATTACCCAGGGGCTGAAGATGATGTTACGTCACTGGGACCATCAGTTCTTTGGAAAATAAGCCCCAAGTGCACCCTTACAGGATCCTTCTCCAGACTCTCTAACCACAGCAAATAAGTCCCTTTCCATTGGATGCTCCATAGAAAAAAAATAAGGCACCCACCAGCATAGTTGGTGCTTTTGGCAGCATAAGTACCACCAACCAGTGTCTCTCAGCCCAGGTCTCTAGGTGCTGCATATAGCAGGGAAGGTGCTCTTGGCTTGCTGAATATGAAAGGGTGAGTTAGATGGCAATAGGCATTGTACCTCTTCACTACTTTGGGCACCCTAGACTCGTTAGAGATGTGATCCCTGTTGGAAAGCACTCCTTGCTATAAACAAGTTGAACATTGAAGAAAACGGGCATGCTTTCCCCATTTGCCACTACCCATATTCAGTTGTCAATCTGCTCCTTTCCCCTCCTCCCCATTATTCTGCAATATCTGTTAGTTGCTAAAGAAGCTGAAGAAACAATTAAGATGCTCCAGAAAAAGCAGCTAATTTCTCACATGCAGTGCTGAGTACCCAGCAGATGTGACTGAAGATACACACATGCTGTTTTCAAGCAAGTATTCCCAAGGGTTTAGATAAAAAAGGATGAGGGGTTTCAGCAGAAATTAGGTTATTTTTAAGTGGAAGGGCTCTAGGGGGTATTAGCAGGGCTCCCTGAAAATGCCATCATCTTCTTGTGTGGGGGATCCCATAGCATTAGTGGTGTGTAATTAAAAAAATTAAGCCAGTAGCCAGCCTAGACAGGGATTCTGGCAAGAAAGCGGCAACAGGGGTTACAGTAAATTGGGTTGGTTGCATGTATCAGCCACCTTCTGATTTACTAAAAGCAGAACAAAATGAGATGCCTACAGGGGGCTCTTCACCCCCAGAAGATAATGGCACATCTCAAGAGCCAGGGTTTGACCCAGATGGTTTTGGTCACCACAAGTTCAGCCAATAAGGAAACAATATAGCGGGAGAAATGCTGCGATGGTCTGGAGCCAGATCTCAGTTGACACAGGGAGTGTCAACACGTACTGAAGCGTGTGGCCCACATCCAACGCAAGAGTCCATGAAAAATATTTCTTCCCAATATCCACCTCCTTAATCCAGCCCCAGCATCTGTCATCACACAAAAGCGAATGGAGGCAGTGGAGCCAGGGTTACGGTAAGCAGCTTGCTGAGCCAGCCACAGACATTTGCCATCTTCTGGCTGTGATGAAGATTGGATAAATTAGGAAAATGTTTTCATTAGCTCCACTCACCTGAAACATAATCAGCAGCCAACTCCCATTTCACAAGGTGGCGTGGCAAAGACTCAAGAAACGAAATCCAGCAGAAAATGGATTACAAAGACAAACATAAACAATAAAGTTTGTGATGATCCACCTTCTTGAATGGATCTTCAATATCCAATACCAGGATTTTCTGCGCTGACACACAAATCTCAGGCATTCATACTCCGCCAATATTTTAAGTCATGCCCATAAAGCATATTTGAATAGGATTCAAGCTGATGAACAGCAAGTTGTTACTTTTAAAGGGGTTTGGTGACCCTGTGAATGGAGCTGATGGCTTCAGTCCAGCAGATGACAATCCATTAAATTAAAGAAAAAATTGCCATTGCAATTTTTAGTGCCAGCAAAGGTGTGACAGAAAACGTGGCCCCTCCAGGATGTACACTTTCTCATGCCACAGATGGCAGCTGCAGGTTTTTTGCCTCGCCTTTTCATAAGGCATAAAGATATTTAGTCTTTGCTGTTTTCAAGGAGACATTTTAGATATATAAGCTTATGAAGAGACACATCCCACTTCAGTAACTTTCAAAACACCTCCTTTCAAGCCACCAACTCTCAGCAAAGGAGGGAGAAGAAGAAATGAAGAAACATTGAGCCAAAGTCTATAAACTGATTTTTGTGTGTGTGTGAGATGAGCCTGGAAAAAGCAGAACAATTCATCTACCCAAGAGTGACTTTGCAGGGAAAGGTTAAGGAATAATAAAGAGGGATTTAGATTGCATCACTTTACACACATTTATGAGGGAGAAATTCAACACCCAGATAACAAATTCAGTTCAGGTTTTACTTCCTCTCTCCCTTTCCTCCCCCTTAAAGATGACAAACCCTTCCATTTGTAAATTACTTTAATTTAAATACTTCCAGGTTAACAAAACGTCTTAACTTTGACATGCCCCAAATTACAAAACAGAAACAAAACCTCTTGACAAAGGGTAAGAAAAAAAAATAATCCAAGCCCAAACCTCCTTTCCTAAGCTGGAGTTTATGGTCTGTGAGCTGGCTGCCCTCCAGAGTCTGACACAATGTCTGGAGCACCCAGAGCAGCTGGAATTCATTTTCTTCCTCCAAATCTATGCATTTTCATATGAAGTCGTGTTTTGGCACTGCCGCCTAAGAGAGTTCAGTGCAAAAAATCTAACCCCGGCCGTGTTTCTTTGCAACCCAACGCTCACTGAGCAAACAACGAAAAAGGAGAAGAGGGAAAAAAAAAAATTAGAGGAAAAAAAAGAAAAGCCCTTTCCCTTCCCCCACACATACACAGACAACTGTACCAAACAGGGGGGCTATTCATGGCTGTTCAGAAATGGGTCACAAGGAGAAATGTTTGCAGATAAAACCAACACTTTTTTTTTTCCTTTTTCTTTTTTAAATAAACATCATGGAGGCCCCTGGAAGGCGCTGGGGATGTTCAAGAGTTGAGGTCCTGCTGATCCCTTCTGCCTCCTGTTCACGTGGCTCCCACGCCAGCCCCGACGTGCAGCCCCCCTCGGGGGGGTCCGGTCCCCATTGAGCCGCCTCCTCTGAGCCCAAGCCACTGTGGGGAGCCCGAGGGGGCGGCGGGGCCGCATGGGCCTCACGCTACTGCTCCTTGCCTGGGTTGGCGGTGGGTCAAGGGGGAAGGAGGGAGGCGTTCAAGGCACTCCCAGGCAGTCCCATCACAAAATCACACACTGGAGTTTGTGGGAGCCTGTGGCTCTGTCCCCTCGCCATTTGGTCTTTTTCTTCTTCTTCTGGCTTTTCTCTGGGATCTGTTGCCTGTTTTGGGAGACATAGAGGAAAATAAGCAGGTGAGACACAAGGCTGGGTTGGCGTGAGTATGTATATTTGCATATAATTTCCATATATCCTTCCACCACCAAGTGGCTTTTCATGCCGCACAGCTAACAAGACAACCACCTTCACATTCAAGGAAGGAGGAAAAAAGCCATAAGCAAACATTAAGGCTAACGCAGGGTTATGTCCTGCCAGGGCACCATGCCCCTGGTTGCCCTGGGTGACCTGCTGCCTCCTTCTCTGCCAGGGGGCTGCTCTGGGAAACAGGGATGCTCTAAGCAGTGCAACATCATCCATCACACTGCTGCTAGGGAGCTCCTAGGGAGGAGGGCGAAAGAAGTAGAGAGTGCACAGAGAAATAAACCCTCCTGGAAAGATTGGCTTTCAGCTGGCATTGCCCTTAGCCAACTGCACTGCTGTGGACTTGGTTATGGACGGGGGCTAAAAAATAATAATGAAAAAACAGTCTGCTGCTGATGGGCCTCTGGCCTCCCCTGGAAGCACAGAGAGCGAGCTGACCCCAGAAAGATGTCCTTGGTTGCCTGAAATCACAGCTGTCAAACACACAGTGGAGAGCCCTCCTGCGCTGTGCCCTGGCAACCCCCATCAGTCAGGTGGGTTGTCAGCAACCTCTAAAATGTTATGTTGAGGGCTTCTCCCTTTTCATTACTATGAGGCATTGCTCAAATGCCTGTTTGCAACTGTACCTGTTTGCAGCAGCCACTCAGCTAGCCCAGCAGTGCAAATTCAACAGAAGGCGGCTTTGTAGTTCAGACACCCAATAGGCAGCCCACAGACTTAGATTTTATTGCAAGATAAACCAAACACACACCAGCAGCTTCTGTTGATTCAGTGTCTAAATAACCAACCTGAATTTGAATAGTTCAAACCCAGCCTCTTTGCTATGTAATATGCCAGGCACTAAACTGAGCATAGACCAAGTTATCCAGACTAGGATGAGATGTATCTGGGTGACAAATCATTATGGCTTCATTTGGTGTTTTTCTTACAGCCTCAACTCCCAAATGCTTGCAACCACCTGAAAAACTCAGCTTTGACTAGTAAGATTTTTTTTTTCAGCATGTATGAAGGCTGGAGGCATGAAAACCATAAAACTTTAAAGCTCAAAACTAGAAAGCTGAAATAAAAAATACCTTAAAGTTAATCTGGATAAACACTAAGTGGCCACAAGCTGTTCACAGTGTTCTGGAACTGTTTTAGAGAACCCGAAAACCAGGTCCCGCACCCGATCAAGATTTCTGCTGTGACAGTCCTTGTATACGCACTGCTGCAGCATAAAAGGGATATCAGGAAATTTAAAGGATCTATCGGGCAGACTCAAATCACCCCACTCTTTTCTGAATTACTTCCAGACAAGAGTTTCTTGCATGAAGCTAAATAAACTGGGAATCAGCCAAGTGCAAGGAGCACAAACAGTGCCAACCCTGAACTAGCGTCCTCACTCTGCAAACTCACATGTGCTCTGAGGAGCCTCTACGTTTGTAAAGCACTCCAGGAATGACACAGTTATTAAGGACCTGTAAATTTACATTTCATTTGGAAAAGCTCACTTAAGAAAAGCAATACTTGGTGGGTGATGCCATCCTATGGCTGCAGACAATTTGCAACGTCCAAAGACCAAGCGAAGCTGCTTTGTGGCAAATGACCAGCCTAGATCACAGAGCATTTCTCTGCTCTCTGACTTAACCTGAGTTGCAGCTCTTGGGAACATCTCTGGTACCTTTGATGCCACAGAAGATTTCACCTGGCTGGCAATGACTTTCACAGTGACTGCTCAGGGAACTTAGGTGCCTCACCTATTTTTGAGGTTACGGAGTGCATTTTCAGGGCTTGAATTTAGTGATGTCTCACTACAACACTCCTTCTAGCCTGTCTGGAGTCACGTTATGTAGAGAAAGCAAACAGAGCCTCACCATCTTATTTTGGCTATGTTTTTCTTTTTTCCACCAGAGTTGAAGAGATGGTGGTAAGAGCTCATTGTGACACAAAAGTAATATCTAGCCAGCCAATGCTGAGTTACAGAACAGTTGGGAAATAGCTTGGGACATTTCCAACTCAGCTCTGTAGTTCTCCAAAGACTTTCTGCCCCCTGCTTTTGAGACATGTGGGAAGAGTGGGCAGTACCATCTGCTTTTGATGGAGGCTGCGCTAAGATATTCACAAGTACAGATAGACTGTGAATAAATGCCTCATGGTTTAATTGCCGAGCGAGGCACTTTGACTGTGCGGCAGGGAGGAGCATGATTTCAGCTCAGCATTCTCCCAAAACATGAAAAATGAGGGCCCAGAAAAATCTGGCAGACAACTGGTGCCAGAAAAACAAATCTTCCCAGAGAGATGTGAGGTTATCAGTTGAGACACCGAGATGTGTGTGCAGCTCTTTTCCTGCAGGGCAGCCAGGATTTTGGAAGGCAGTCCCTCCCTGCCGGCAGCGGGAGCAGGGGTTCACCCGGAGAGCAAGCGTTTGCCAAAGTGAGCAAAGGCAGCTCATGCCAAAACTGGGAACAAACCTCTGCAGTCTGAGGAGGAAACCTGTGGCTTAGCCATTAGGTCATGCTGTTTCTCCTACAAAGTGGCTTAATTTTTTCCATTTAATGAGCAGAAAATATTAGAAGTCACCTACAACATTAGAATTTTGTAGAATTTTTTGCCAGTCCTTTTTAACCTCTGGCAATGTGAAACCCTGAGAGGACAAAGCTATGAAAACCCAAATTACTGGTCCAAAGCTTTTACAGCCAGCCTTTTAAAGCTGATCATTATAGTAGGCTTTGCACTGTGTATTGCATAATACATTTTTGTCATGGCCACAGCTAGTTCTCAATCTGTGTAGCAATGATGTCCCACAGGGTAACTAAGTGTTAGTAACATCCCTAGGCAGATATAGACTAAGAAAGTTTAATAAACCCCAGAAGTCTCCCACCCCCAACCAAACCACCTGGCCCCTGCTCCTAAAAAGTTGGCTCCTGGCTCTCCTGCACGTCCCATCCATGGGCAGTGAGCAAGTGAAGAGTTTGCAACTTACCTTATTACCCTCACGAGATCATGGAAGGCCTTGTCAACGTTTAGAGGTGGGTCCTTGGCGCTAGTTTCTATATAGGGAATCTGGAGGACAGAAGCGTATCATGAAGGAGATTAGTAACAGCCTACACATTGGTAGCAAACCAGTTTCAAAATGAAAAACCCTAAAGGCTGGAGAAATCGGGTGTCTAAGAGACCAGGAAAATACAGGTAAACAAAGTGTTGTCATGACACTGCTATCAACACCTTCAGGCTCACAGCAAGGTCAGCAAGCACTAATAAAAGGTCTGGAATAAGCACCAGGCAAACCAGCTGCTATCAGAGCTCTGGGTGTGGGGAAGAATCATCATAGACTTCATGTCGTCAGATGTTCTCTCCCTCTTAAGCTGTGCTAGCAGACATGAAAATAGCCGAAGGTTGTTGAAAGATGAGCACTTGCCAAAAATTCTTGCTTGCCACATTTTATTAGGACTACTGCATGAATATTTCATGACTACAATTCCCCTTCAGTGTAAAATGATCTTCTCCTTCAAAGTCTGACAGCCAGATGGGGCCTCCTAGAGTGCTTGTCCAGCATTCTGGCAGATTTATAAAACTGCCTCTGATAAGGTATTTTCATACACAGCCTTTTCCAAAGCGTGTGTGTACAGATGGGTGCAACATGTTGCAGTTTAGGTGTCCTGACTCCTACAGAGCTTCCTTGGGGAGGGGAGGGAGTGAACCTGCTGCTTGTTTGCCTTTACCTTTCCATTCAGTTCCTTCTACGGGAGCTGTTGCCTCCCTCTGGGTATTCATGGCTGCTGGCATTTAGAGTTGATTAGTGGAGTATCATGTCATCTACATTCATCCAAGACCAATTTCTCAGGCTAAACTATGGCATGAATAATGCAGAGCTAAGACAGTGGGCCAGATTTATATAGGCTTAACAGCCCTGTAACTTCATTATATTTAACAAGCTCACTTCCTATGGACACCTGGGTGTAATTCCCAATGCCTGACTCTGCCTTTTCACCCCAGGAAGGTGCACTTTCTTCCCTCATTTTGAACATTTCATGTTTCTCACCGCTTGCAGATACCTTGTACATGTGGCTTCGTGATGGCCACAGCTTTGCTACAGCCTGGTGTACAGCAGAGGCTCTATGTTCAATGATGAATTGGTCCTACTGAAAAGAAACCGTATAGCTACTACTCTGTAGTAGTTGAAAATGTAATTGCAAATGTTTGATTGTAAGGGAAATGCTTTAATTCAGCTCCAAATGAGTAGGGAATTCCAATTCTGAATGCCTGTAGTAGGACTTAAACCAACCAATTAAACAATCCTGCAAACTTACATTATGTTTTGTTGCCATTTCTCTTCCCTGTTCTCTTGTAATTTTCCGTAAATGCATTAGATCAACTTTGTTCGCCACCAAAATCATTGGAAAGGACTCTCTGGAAAAAATCAAAACCACCACCCAATTATTAGCAAACTACAATAAAAAATGCTAAGCATAAGTTTCACTTTCTGATGCTGACATCATCTAACATTTTCAGCTACAGACATACCATATATGTGTAAAGAAATACAAAGAAAGACCAAACAAACACACATCAGCTCCCAGACTGTGCAACACATATGTTCACATTGTAAAAATTTACTTGACAAGTTGCATGCATGCATACATTCATTTTTCTCGCAGGCACTTCAGGGACTTAATGTCATTGCTTTTGCAGTGCCTGGTAATAGCTAAGACTGAAGGTCCAACTAGATGAAGACAGAATTAGTTAGGAAATTAACTGAGACATAGAGACAGATCTTGAACAGGAGAACGGGACTCTCTTGTAACAATTAAGGCATCTCAGTAACCACGTATCTTGGCAGCTGCTAGATATTGCAAGGTAATGAGCTATGTTGGAAGAACTGGTGTCAGTTCATGTCGTGATGGACACTCATCCCCTGAGAGCAACCATGGGGGAAGAAAAGTCAGACTCTGGGAGAGCTCGCACTTCGGGGGGCACCTCATGGGGGAGAAAATGACTGGGGGCAAAGAACCCCATCAGTTACCCCAAGACAAATTGAAAGACTGGCAGTGGTAGCTGGAAGGATGCTGGAGGGACCTGAAGAGTATTCCTAAGTCTCCAGATGCTACTACCTGCTTCTAATCCCAGAGCAAAAACCTTATGAACAAAGGTCCCTTTGTACCAAAACCGTCTACCTCTGTAATAATACTCAGTATTTCTTTACCTTTATGGGGCATGTAAATGACTGTCTTCAGCCACCGCCTGAGAAGAGACCCATCTATCCACAGCACATCCAGTGCAAGGCTCTCCTGACCAGGGGTGTGGGTCAGGCTCTTCCCCAGTAGAAATCCCTGCAGCTCCAGTGACTAACCCGAACTGAGCCAGCTCGCGCCACAGGCGTTCCTGGCAGCGCAGCTGCTGCCCACCCCACCTTCCATACGGCAGTGTCTCCTCCGGCTGCGTGATGCAGAAAGCAAAGTCGTGCTGCAGGGCCTCTACCCACTGCTAGGATGGAGGAGGTCCCTTCTGATAACTGACAGTTATTGCAGTATTATTTTCTTGTATTTAACTTTAAACCCTCCTAAAATGATTCCAGTGTTCTCTGCTGTATCAGAGCTGATTTTATTGGGGTAAGGAGCAGCTGGCCATACTCATTTCTGCATAAAACACTTTCCTGAGTAACTCAGGATTTTCCAACAGCGTTTCTGTGTCATTTTTCACTGAGACGGTAAGGGCTCCATCTTCTCTCTGGCACGTTGCCCCTTTGCTCTGGCTGAAAAAATACCGTACTGCACTCTGCATTTTAAATGAGCCTTACAGTTGTTCATTCTGATAATGTGGCTCTGATTTAATTTTAATACCTGAGCATTGATATATCTTGACTTTGATCATTCTGGAGCAAAACACTTGCTTGTCTGGATTATTTGATTCCTTTTTGGTTTGCAGCACATTGATAAGAAAGGGACTGCATTTGGACAGTATCTCATTTGCCTTGTTCACATCAGAAATAAAAACTCTATGGGGACTTTGTTCCCTGTGGTAAGCCGTACGATTGCTAGTTGGACAAAGCTACTATAATTGGAAGCTCTACTGTGATGAAGATTATGGAAAGAAACAGGAGGAAGGCTTTAAACAGCTCTGCTAACGCGGCAGCCTGCAATTCCTTCAGATTTTAAGTTGCCAAAACCGTCTGCTAGCTTGAAAACCAGGGCAATGCTCTGCTCCCAGCTACCTGCACGTCTGGCAGTATAGTAGTTTCTTTACTCACGCTGCTCCTATTGCTGTGATTTTCTGAACAGGCTCAGGTTTTGGATGAAATGTTAAGCTCCTCGCACTCTTTGCTTCGGTGGCGTTGAGCACAGAAACAAAAACAACCTCACCAGCGTGTTTCACTTCCTGCTTCTCACACGCCGCTAGAAGTGTTTGCACGGTGTATGGAGGGGTAAAAGTTTCAGTCCAGAGCAAAACAATGAATACCGCACCTTATTTTCACAAAGTTAAATTAGATAAAGCCAACATCGGTTTGGGGCAGGTTACAGGAAATGCCGTCCCATCTTCTTCAGCTTTCAGAAACAGATTTAATTTGCCCCAAGCTGAGCTGGCAGTGAAGAAAAGACTGTCCTGATCTGGGAGACAGACTGAGCGACTGGCATTTTTCTTCATTCAGATTAAATCAAAGGGGGGTTTTTCCTTTACTTTTCACTCTTGTGGGCTCTGCTTTGGATGCTTTACTGGAAGAGCTGTCAGCTGTGAACCTCACATGATACGAGTCCACCCTTCCTGTGGGGAAGTTATTCAGAACTGTGAAAGGAAGCCAGCAACGAGGCCTGAACCCTCTGGTGGCTTTTCTTGATGACTTCCATAATTAAAAGCCATTATGAATGGAAAAACTAAGCGTTTCAAAGCAGCAGACAATTCAAGCAGTGCTTGATTCATCCCCACCCAGTAAGGATGGATTCATCACCTCTTGAACTGGGATGGGAAGAGATAAAACCCTGGCAGCTTCCCCTTGTTCTGTCAGGACACATTTGCTCACCACGATTAAACCCTCAGTGCTACCTTCTCCCACGCACACACAAGGAGGGGAGCAGACAACCTCTCTTGCTTTCTCCCCAGTCAAGCAGAGATGTTTTATTCATTGAAAATGGTTGCTGCAGAGCATGATGCATTAACTGCATTACACCCCTTGTGAGAAATACAGTTCCTCCCAATGTGAGGCATTTTCCCCCTCAAGACACTTGCAGGACCATGCAGGACCTTCTAAGGTTTGTCTAGCACAAACTGAAGCCAGGGAAAGGAGGACGCTGCCAGGACACACAAAAGGATTAGGGCTGAACGAACACTTGCTAACTCCCTGCTGGCACTCCTGAAGTGCATGCACTGTGCCCAGAGCATCCTTCTCCCTCTTCAGAGCCAAACGGGTTACCTTCAAAGGTGTCTGCCTTTCTCACACTGCTCTGCCAGACTGTTCTGGATGGAGTTTCTCCCTTTCAGACTTATTTTCACTCCATCATAACACTACTGAACTTTTCCACATTGAAAGCACTAGATGCTTACCAGAGAAGGTAAAATGCTACTTCTTCCTCATATGTAGGTCTGCAAACCCACAGAGAGCAAGGATTTGCCCTGGGACACCCAGGAGGTGAAAGGCAGGGTGAGATGTGCACCCACCCCACAGCACAGTCTCCAGAGTGGTCAGGCAGCGCCTGCCTCCACAGCACCCACCTGTCCTTGACTCTGAGGATCAGCTGGTGGAACCGGTCCACGTGCTCAAAGCTAGCCTTGTCTGTCACTGAGTAGACTATAAGGAAACCATCTCCGGTCCTCATGTACTGCTCCCGCATTGCGCTGAACTCCTCTTGGCCTGCAGTATCCAGAACTAGGAAAGAAGAGACAAAGGTTTTTAGTTCCTCTGAGGACCTGCAGCTGCTGTCACCACTATGTGCCCTACATGGCCCTTCCACCTCCGCCAGGCTTGGTCCTCTCAAAGGCTGCAAGATTTGACAAAAGCAAGTTGGATGGACAAGGTGGTTTCTTGTTACAAAGCTAAAAATCTCTCCCAGACCCCACTCATCACTGTGCCTACACCGGGAGCAGATGGAGGGGAAGAAGACTACGTGGATTTTACTTTCCCTTTCCAGTATCAAATACTGACCACTGAACTTGGGGAGTTGCTCTGCTGGCAAAATACGGCTCAAAGTATTTTGCAGTCCTCCATCTTCCAGCTCTCTCTGTTCCCCACATGGGAAAACCCAAGACTGGAAGAGTAAATAAATGCCAGTTTACATGTCAGGGACAATCTACAAACTGCAGGGTGAAGCAGAGCTGGGAGACAACCCAGAGTAATAGTTACAAGCACTTTCCTTTTCTCAATGTCTGGATATTATTTCTACACAATCATGTGCTTTCAGAGCAAGATGGTTCAGCCTTGAGGAACTCCCCTTAAATATTTAGTCCCAAGTGGTGTTCTGATATCGAGAAGCTACTTAAAACAGGTGGAAAAGCTTTAAGTGACTTGCATATCCTATATAGCAATCGTGTTTCTGTGCACTGACAATGCCTAGATCTGTGCTCAAATCCCCTAAAACACCCCAGTTGTGGCAGTAACCCAGATGCTGTTCCCCACTAGATTAATCTCCTCTCTAATGTGACCATAACTCACTGCTTCTTCATCACTCTGCCTCGCAGGGGGTCCCATCAGCTACCTCATGGACCACATGCGGAGCAAGCTATGCCAGCCTCCTGGGCGAACACCACATACTGATGGCACATCATCAATGTCAATTCTTGGGCCCCAGCTTCATACACAGCCAGGATTCTGACTGGCACGAGGAGGAAACAAGAGGAGTTCATCAGTTTAGGCTATGCCAGTACAAACGCCGTGTGAGCTCAAAACGCACTGGCTGCTCAGAAGTAATAGCGTTAATGCATTGTTGTATCCTAGAGGCAAACACAGGACCTTTATGATGACTGGGAACATTTTCACATCCCAGTCAACTGGGCTGGGTGGGAAAACTGTTCCCACCTCCGCTGTACAGCCACAGCGTTAGCATCTGCTGCCCACGAGTGGTGGGGAAAGCCCAGGGCACCGGTGGATGGAGACTGTGGCAGGAGTGTACTGCTGACGGAGCGGCAGGGCTCGATATGGGTTTTTCTAGTCTGAGCAGGCCCACAGTTTTAGCAAGGTGTTCCCTGAAGGGGTAGGTACTCAGGCTGCCCTGATTTCCAGATGGGGCCAGGATAAAGCCCACTTTGCTGCTGGTGTTACTTGCTGAATCAGCACAGATGGCCACAGGTGGACATGTTGCATGTCATTGCACACCCCATGAGCCAGCCCACACCTTCACTGTATATGTCTGGAGGGAAGGAGGGAAGGCAGCTATGCTGGAGGACCTGAGACCTTACTTGGTGATGGCAGGCCCTTTAAAGCCTTCAGCCTCATTCGTTTGCCTGCCCTAGCTGGTCTTGAATGCCTCTTTCCAGGCACCTTTAAGGTGAAAAGTGCTTCTAGGCTCTTGCAGAAATCCTGAGACTTAGGCTTGTTTGCTGAGTAGCTGGAGCTTGCTGGAAAGTCACTGATGTCTTTTCATAGCCTTTTATCCTGGTTCTCTCCTCTAAATCTAGGAAACAAGGGTCTCAACTCAAAGGCATCCAGGCTATTCTTAAAGACTGCACAAAAAGAAGAAAAAGAAAAAAGACAAACAACCCAAAGATACTGCATGTGCTAGTGAATTTCTATGCCCTGGGCAGAATTGGAATAAGGCCAGGACCATGTGGCTAGGACGGAAGAGGAAATTAATCCTTCCTACCCACCCAACCTGTAAGGAGAGGTTGGGCTGCCCTCATCTGACTCCTGCACCAGCTGGATGCGATGTCAGGGCAGGGCTGACAGCTGACAACCAACACATACACACACAAACACACACTCCCTTCCCCTCTCCAACACACATACCCAACTTGTGGTGGAGTGGGACAGCTTCTCACAGAGGGCTGGGCTCTCCTGCCCTCCCTCCCTGACACAGGGCAGGTGCCCAAGCACAAGCTGTGGGCAGGAAGGTGGAGATGGATGTGCCATATCCTGCATGCTAATTTGCTTAGGGACTTCCCCTTGCTCTGGCACATTTGCATACTTCCCATGAAACACATGAGAAGCACCCAGCTCTACTCTTGCACCCATAAGCCCATCCCCAGCTGCTGCCCCTCCAAAGCTTTTCATGCCCTGTGAGAGGGCAGGGGATGAGCCCTGGGGGGGCTGTGGGGATACCCAAGGGACAGCACAGGGCTGTGCTCCTGCCACTCCTACCTTGTCTGGATCCTGGCCAGGGCATCACACTAAACACAGGCAAAGCTGCTGTGTCAGCAGCTGCTATTCAAAGGGAATTCACCTGCAGCATTTGTAGAAAGGCGAGCAAGTCCAGGCAGCATTTAAAATGGCACTTTGGAAATGCAAGAGACATGCAGCAGTGATGGTTAAGGTTAATCTCAGATGGGTTATTCATGTAAAATTAAGCGTCATGTGGTTGGCCAGAAAAAGTCTTTGTTTTAACTTTAAATATGCTTTTTTAAAGACACCACCGTCCCGCCCCATCCTAACAGTTCTGTACTACATGAATTGTAAACAATCAGAGCTTCAAGACAACTCTTATCTACAGAACTGGGAACGTAGCAAGGAGAAACCTTGAGAAGATGAAACTAGGATGGTGATTTGACTGGCTTCTCAAAGAGATGAGGAAATTTAGGATGTTAGCCAGCTTTCGTCTTCTTTTAAAATCCCTGTTTCTGCAGACAGGATACCAGAAGACATATAAATAATTATAAGCAGAGAAGAACTGCAAGCATTGTCTTCCCCTGGTACACTTTAAAACCAGCAGTTGCCTCTTACTGGTAGTTGCCCCACTGGCAGCACATAAAAGCCAACGTGGAAACGGGGCTGGACCAAAGCACAGCAGGTTTCCCCTACCTCATTCTTCCAAGAACTGAAATCAGATTCAGAGGCTGCGCAGCTCATGGCCAGGGACTTCCAGCAGCAAACTTGGAAAAGTTTACACAAACTTGACCAAAGAAGCACCAAAAAGGAGCATTAACAAAAGCATTTGTGTGAAGAACGACGTGAGAGAAGCCAAGGAGTATGTCTGATGTAGGAACAGACATCTAAAGAGGGCAAAGCCATTTTACAGAGCTATCACACAATCAGCTGGAGACTAAACTAAGAGCAATTAGGCTGTGAGCGCCCAGCAGGGAGGTCTCTTGCTTCACAGGTAAGAGGTTGCTCAGCAAAGAGATGCCCTTTTCCACTTTCCAGTGGATGTGACCCCAACTGTTGTGATGAATTCATTGCTAATTGAACCCTGCCCCCTTAGAGCTCTACACACCATTCTCCTGTGAATTCTCATGGGTTAGGCAAGAGTGTGGCTGCTTAGAGAGCACTTCTGAGCAGACGCAGGAGCCCAGGAATAGGCAGGAATTTGGGCCCCAAAACAGAAGCACTTGGTGCTTCCAGGTAGTTTATGTGGCAGTGTCTCTGCAACTGACAGTGCTCTGAGTGCCCATCCAGAGACACAGGCATGAAAATCTAAGACAAGGGCAGAGACATACCATGAAATCCAAGTCACAGCATTGCTTTTTCTAGAGCCAAGGCTGGATTCAGTTCAGATTCAAATACAGCATTCCCAGCCTTCAGAGAGCTCAGATCTCGTTGTGCAGGTGAGTTCCTCTTCTCTTTTCATACCTATGCAAAATTCCTTTCTACATATTTATCTTTACATTGCTGGGCAGCTTGGCATACAGATCAACTCAAGAGAGCGTCTCCAATGTCCGTGGCATCTAAGGGGCCAAAGATGACCAGACAGGCAGGTTAAACTCATTTTCTATCCTTCAGCCCTTGGGTTTCACTGCCCAAATCAGACACCGGTGGCCCATTCCAAGCAGTGACCGCACATTGCTCCAGCTCAACGTAGCTCTTGCTTTCCTTCCTTGCCTTCCGGAATCCAGAAGAGTGGCTGTTTACCACGAAGCTCAGGGACAGGACGCAGTTGCTTGTGCCTACCTTGATCTCACGCTTGGAAGGGTGAACACGTGTACAATTTGAATTTTGCAAGCAGTCTCCAGTGAAATCCCTTTGGCTACATACTTCCAGCACATGTGCAAGCCTTTAAGGAGCTGGACGGGTCAGCAGGCAGACAGGAACCTGAATTCACAGCGCCAGGGAGAAGAGCAGCACAAAGCAGGCTGACCCTAGGCGTTTTCTGCTTCTTCAGTGATTTATTAATGTGAAATACAGGAAAAGTCCCTGGAGCAAAGAGCAGAACTGGGAATGTGGCACTGTCAGGGGAGCGCTGCCATCACGTGTTACAGAGCCAGACTTCTCTTGGCGCTTCTCTCTCCAAGTCTTGCTTCCCTCTTGGCACTGCAGCTCTGCTTCAAAAGGTGAGGCCAGAGAGAAACTCTATCCCCAGCTGTCCAGCACCTTGGTAGCTAAGCTCAAAGGAAACCTTAACTTGAACTGGCAAGTCAGACCAAAGAGTCCCAGGCTGAGGAAAGCCATCCCTACAGTCTATCTTCCTTCCATCAGCAGCGCAGTGAGAGAGGGCAGCCTCCATCAGACAATGGCTTCAGCTGAGGAATTGGTATTCTGGGCACTGAGCAGATGGGGTGGAGGGGCCACGGTTTATATTCTGTACTCCCATACCCCAGGTCACCCTGAGGAGGTAGGAGGTGCCCATGCTGTGCGCAAGGCAAGGTAGATGCTTCACTTGGTCACCCTGATGCTTCTGCTCCTTCTCAGATACAGCCACACTGTCCCCAGCACGAGAGCTTTCCTCAGGGAAAAACACGCGACGGGGAAACACTGGGGCTTTTATGAGCCCTTCTTCTGTGCCCTCACTAAATACACAGATGTTATAACATGGAAAACCCGAGTACTTGAATTCTTGCCCTTACTTTAAGAAAAAAGAAAAGAGGGGCCTTCAGAAGAAAGGCTTCCACATCAATAAACAGAATAAAGATGCAAGCCCTTAAAGGAGCTCTTTCTCTAACAAAGGGCAAGTATTCAAAGCCTTGTGTTTTCCATGTTGCAACATCAAAATTTTCCTGGCAGGGAAAAAATCCCCACAACCCAAGACAAAAAAAACCCTCTTTCAAGGTTGCAAAATCCCAGCAATTTAGGGAGGGAAAATACTGTACACACAAATAAAAGAATGAAAGTACAAACTTAATTTCAACTTTAATTCTTTCAATGGTGCTACCCCCAAGTTTAAATAGAAAAAAGAAAGTGAGCTGCAAACCAACCCTTCTGCCTGCAAGTCTGAAGTGACCTTTGATCTCCCTCTGGCCTCCTGGCTGAATTGTTCCCAAGCTTCCTGAGGAGAAAAGCAGAAAACCAGACAGCCTGTCCTGGGATGACTAGCAGCAAAAACCCGCGGCAAAAAGGGATGCATGGGAGACACGGGTGGAAAGGGCAGAGAGGGAGCCTGGGGGAAGGAACGGTGCTTGGTGTTACTCCACAGGGGTGTACACCAGGGCTGTGCAGGTCCAGCCCAACGCAAGGGCACCCAGGGGTTGAGAGGAGACTTGGGAAGAAGAGAAATAAAAAGGAAAACTGAAGTGCAGGAGTAGGAAGGCACTTTTAGGCAGTGAAGAGTTTCATCTAAATCATACCAGGGAAAGGAGAGGGAAGAGGAGGGAGACCACAGCCTCCTTTCACCCAACACGCAGGCACCATTCCTTGCTTTGCTGGTACCTATTGGCACAGCCCTACTGACAGTTAAGGGTTTAGCCCAATTCGTCAACATGCGCAAGCCATGTGCTTGTGACCATCTCCTCTTCTCTTCCTCACCACTTTTTTATCTCTGTGCGGTCTATGGGCCATAAGGAATTTTGAACCATTGGGAATTTTTTGCTGTATTAAGGTATTCCACTTTTGGCTTCCTGCCCACATTAATAATTCCAGACTGGCATTTTGCAGCCACACCAAAAGATATCCTTTGCTAATTGCTAAATTAGCCTGCATACAGAAAGGAGTGTACAAAATTAATGATAGCAACTCAATTGGAGCAACAGCTAATCAAAGCAGATTAACCTTGGCCCCCACTTAATTCTGACCTGATGTGTCTATATGGTACCTGCGTGTGAATGCATTTAACCAAGCATATCACTGTCCTGATTTCCATATGAACAGCAGGGAATAAATGAAGATAACATATGCAGAGAAAATTGGAAGCTGATCTTAAAGCCTTGTTGGGGTGGCAGCAACTTAAAAAACGGGCTAGACACAAATTGCCTGTGCATCCCTTATTCAGGTTTAGTGCCCTGTTCCACTCTAAGACACTTGTCCTCCAAAGACTGCATTGATGGTCTTATAAAGCTGGCATAAGGCCTATAATAAAGCATTTTTGTGTAGTGTTGGACTTGGAACACACCAAGCACAGGTCCCACAATCTTCTGGGAGGCAGGGAGCTATCATAGACTCTTCTTTGGTAAGAAAACAGACACAAAGCCAGAGAGCAAGTATGTAAAAGAAGAGCTTGAACATAGGTTTGGCTCCAAAGTCTAAAATCTGAAATAAAAGCCTATCCTGTTTAAGTCTGCTTTCAGTGAGAGATTTCAGCAAAGGAAAAAAATGCAAGTCAAACATTTCATCATACTGCCAGTTAGTGCTATTGAATAAACGTGGGTGGAGGTCTTCATGGAGGGAAGCCAAATGCTTTATGCAAGCTGGCTAGCACAAGGTTTTTTTGGTTTTTTTTTTACAACATAATGCTTGTGCAGATACCAAATGCTAGAGATGCTTTGTACAGAACTGCTCAGGCAACAGCCTGGAACAGGGTGGACTGTGTTTTCTTTTTTTTTTCTTTTTTTTTTTTTTTAATAGTTAAGTTGTCAGATGCTGATGTATTTGGCTTTTTGCTTTTTAATAACTACTTCTGCAAACTTAGAAACTTATGAAGCCCCTCACACTACATCCTCACTTGGTAGTCTCATCTTCTAAATGGAGTTCCTATTTTGGGGGTGGGCAGCTTCTTCTTCCCAGCAAGCACTGCATGAAACATCAGCTTGTAAAGGATTTGGCCATAAAGGACAACTGGAAAGTCTAGAATTTATCATGATGCATCTTTACCCTTCCTATCATGTTCGTCCCTAATTTTATACCCTAAGTGATTCATGCAACCACGTGTAACCACAAGAGCAGCTGTCCAAATATATGGTGACCTCTGAGAATGGCCTAGATCCAAAGCCTATGATGGAAAGCTGTGGCAGAAGACACATGTGATAGTCAGTCTTTATGCCCCTTTATACTGGGCAGATGGTAAAGGCTCGCATGCTTTTCTAAGCAAAAATACTGCCTTCCTTCCAAAATTCTGATTGTTCAAAATCTCAAGTGCTAGGAAAGAGAAGGAGAAGCTGCAGTTTCACTTCTGTGGCTGCAAGTCATCTGTGGGCACACAAACTCTGAAAGTCAGGGATTCCCAAAATGCCATTCAAGGCCACAGCTGTAATCAGTTCAGCCCCAGTACAGCCACTAAACTCCATCTGAGCAAAAGAAAGACTTTTTCATTAAAACAAAGGGTTAAGTTTCTGCTTGTTAGAAAACAACCTCTTTCCCCACTCCCACCCAGGTCAATTGTGGTTTTTTGTTTGTTTTTTTGACTAAACAAAAATTCCAAATATTCAGCAAAAGATGCCTTTTCTAGTTCCAAATAATTTACAAAACCCAGGCTGTTTCAGCCAATACCAATGCATACAGCAGCTGGCACTGTTATATCAGAACACAGGGCATACCAGCGAAGATAAAGATTGCTCATTTACAGGGCTGGCTCTGGACTAAAAAGAAAGAATGGATTTCATTTAGAGCAGGATTGGATTTTTCTTTTATACAACACTGGCATTTTAAAAATAAAGCTGCAAAGGTACATTATAAGATGGTTAATTGAGAACAGGTATCTCTGATGCAGATGACAAGAAGACACATTTGGGCACTGATTTCACAAATATTCCCTCATATTAGTGATCAACTACTAACCTATTTAAATGAAAAAAATGTTGGCAAGATTAAGTTGGGTTTTTTGTTGTTTGTGGGTTTGTTTGTTTGGTTTTTTTTAATACTGAGTAAAAGCTGTTCTTTAAGGACCTTGGGGCCATTTGTACTCACTAAATTTTATCTGATAAATCCTTAAAAATGCAACTGAAATCTCAAGTTTCCAGACCAAGCTTACGGTCTTCACAGCAAACACCACCATCCTCCACGTTCCAGCACTCATGCCAATCCCCGGACACCAATGCACATACAGAGACACCAAAGATCTTGAGTGCCTTCATGACAAGAGGATGGAGGTAGGAACTCACTGCAAGTGAGGTTAAATTTAGTTCCATTGTGTTAGTGGCCACATACATGCACTTGGGTGATTAAGGCACAAAATATTTGCTTACTTTTGTGTACCACCTAATTATTGTAGAAAGCCAAACAAAACTTATAACATTTAACAGCAAGATTCCCCTTATGGCTGTGGTCAGTCTCCGTCTTGCAGCACAAAATAGTAAGTTGCAGCTTTTGGTGATATAGGGCTTTTTTCCTCACCTCCAGAATCAAGATTTTTTTGTTTTGTTTTTT
>VZTV01084961.1:0-12483 GCA_013400875.1 Anhinga rufa | reverse complement strand
CATTGGCTCATTGTGTGATTAACAAGAATCTATTACTAATGTGACTTTTAGTTTTGAATATTCAATTGCAGTTTGTACCTCTTTAATTGCATCCCCACTATTTGTTTTCAGGACTACTCTGGCATACAGTGACAGCAGAGACAGGACCATTAGCCTTCATTACTAAACTGAGTAATGGAAACACTCAGCATTGTCCTGATATTGCCATTCAGTGTCATATTGCCAAACACTTGTTTTCTCTGACATTTCTGCTTGTAACTGCAGATACTGTAATTGCTATGAGACCTCTGCATTTTTGTGTGTTTATTTTTAAATGACAATATTGCAAAATAAATCTGTTTACTGACAGTTTCTCTAGTCTCATTAAAAACCTTTTCCGTATTCCTTAGGTTGTTAGGAAACAACATAAATCTACAGGACATGACATGTTGAGAGGGGAATGGGTGAGCAGTGCAACTGTAAATGCTTTACTAGGTTAGGTAAATAGGAATGACATAAGAAATCCCTCAGACAAAGCCTTTCTTTCTGAACATATGGGCTACAAGACTTAACTCATTTTTGGTTTTGCCTTGCCAATGGTGCATGTATTTTTCTCATAATGTATCTGAATAGAAAGTGCTAATGAATGAAAATGAGTTATAAAAAGGCAGTGCCAAGTATCCCAAGTTTTGATGCAAGCATTCATGCAAGAAGAGTAAAGCATACATTGTAGTCAGTTCACTGGGCATGGGACCGAACTGTTTATACAGCCTAGATTTTCATAAGTTTGTATTTCTGCTTTGAAGTAGCTTAAGCAGATTCAGTATTCAAGGAGCTAGAGTTCAACTCTTTTTAAAAATGGAGTCCCCTTGAAATGTTAGCATTGAAATCCTATGAGAGGTTCTGTTCAGGAATGAAGGCTCCATCTTTCCTTTTTAGAAGGGAAATAAACTCCTTATGAAAATATACCTTATTTATTTTCTTATTCACATATTATGTTATGCTGCTAAAAAGACATTTCCATTATGTTATGAGCAATTTTGATCAAGTGAAATCCTTGAGGACACTTCACCATAATTAGAAAAATTAATTTTAGACTGATGGAAAATATAAAGTTGTTTTTCAAACCTAAAATTGGGTAACTGCACTTGCTTCTCAACATGGACTCATTACATCGATAGCTGCACAAGTGCAGAAACAAATATCAGACACTGAGCAAATATCATACTAATTTATGCAGTAGAGGAATACCAATCAGCCTTTGGCAGTAACCACTACAACATCTCTGGATGACTGGAGTTTTAACATATTGGGTCCAGATCTTTCTTTCCTTTTCTCCTGATATAAGTGTTTCTACATAAGACATAAGACATAAGACATAAGACATAAGACATAAGACATAAGACATAAGTGTTTCTGCCTCCACATGTGCAGCTGATACTGCTTGACAGCATGTTTCACATGCGTGATACCAGGAAGGATGTTGTTCATGGTTGCATGGCTACAATCCAGACTGTATAAGATGACTTTCCAGACATCTGCATTTTTATTGGTAGTTGTCTTGACAATATTTGGAGTAAAAAAAATCTCCCATCTGAACTAGGATTCATAGTTATTTTTCTTTCCTCTTACCATAAGCCAGAACCTGGTGTTCTGTGTAGTTTTATACAGATGGAATAATTCATTTTAATTTCCTACCTTAAAATTTAAAGAACAGGAGTTGTCCTGTTTAGGCTGGCTGTCTTACATCTAGTTACTGAAGTTTATCACTAATCTGCAATTAGTATATGGTTTCGAGAGTATAATTAAAGTGTACATTTAACAATATCCTGCAGAACAGATAACTGATATAAAAGAACATCATCTCTTGAAATATTACTTTCCTGATGGGCAGGAAACAAGAATGAAGCAGAAGAACTTACTAGTTCATTGCTTTGCTGGTACATAAAATTTTTTCACAGTCTCAAAGAATAATAAAGTTTACATAGCTCTCTGGTATACTAGCCCTGAACAATTATATTACCTCTGGTATTCATCTTGCTTCTCTGTCATATTTCTGTCACCTCATCTTTGTGTGTAAGAAACAAACTGTAGAGGCTAGAAATCTTTTTTATTGCTAACTATATGTATACTTCTTACATACTGAGCAACTAGGCTTGCACTTTGTGTGGTGACAACAGTAGCTGTTGATCATTACTGGAGTGGAAAAACCTCACTGTGAAGGAAGGCAAAATTAAGGTGCTCTGGATTTCAAAGGTGCTGGTATATAGGACAGAAGAAAAGAAAACCTTAAAATCTGTTAAAAGGATAGCTTGTGGAACAGCTCAGTATAGCATGCAATTGAGCCCAGCAGAACTTCACTACTTTTTTTGTGATTCTGTGGGATGATATGATCTTTTAAAGATCTCTCCGATTATTGACTGTCTGTTGGTATGTAGCCTACATGCAAGTTCATACCCAGACAACCCACTGTGGTGCTGAGGACAGACTTCATTACTGTGGTTGACCGTAGACCAGAACAACACAGGCACCAAAGGAGTGACAGACAGAGGCAAGACCTAGAGGCTGGTGGGTAGCAGACACCATTTAATTCCTTTCACCATGGCCATGCTCCTGCCCAACCTCAAAGGAGGACAAGTCTTTCACAGTTCATGGCTCTGCAGTGGTTATTGGTATAGCTAGCATAAAGTGGACATCTCTGTTGTCAAAATATCAACAAAGAAAATCTGCGTCTTACCTAATCAAGCTGAAATCACGAGAAGCCTGGACTGGAAATCACAAGAACTGGAGCTGCCCCATTCCTTGAATGGCATGCCCCCAGTGACCCATCATTTTTGGGAGCATCTTTCCCTTTAAGTCCTTCTGAAAATTGTGTCCAATGCTTTGATGGATGTGAACTGCTGAGTAACATGAAGTGCAGCGCAGCACTCTAATCTCTGTTATTAATATGCAGAAAATAATTATATTCCATTAACGAATTGGCAGAATATATTAAATTCCTTTTGCTTGCAGTGAAATTCATTAGCAGCTTGGCAAAAAAAATGGCCCTGTCCATTTCCAAATCAGTAAATGAATTTTAGTGCCTTGGTCATAGCCACAGAAAACTCTTACTTGGAAGAATTAACAAGTGGCTAAGAATTGATTTACTACTGCCATTTTACATTGAACAATGCCACTTAAACTTACTTCAAGTGTGCTTAGACTCCTAGGATTATGTATATTAGAATCAGGAGCAACATGGAATGTAGGACTATGACACATCCAGGACCTGATCATCATTGTTCTTTCAGTCACAGGATCTATTTTAGCACTACTTCTGCTTTTTGTCTACAATATTCTAACTATTTCAGAAATTCAATCATGTGATGAGGAATTTGTCTGTAATTCCCATTCCAAATCTATTCTATGGTGTTGTAGACCTATCTGTCTTTGAATTTAATATATTTTCAGCTTAAATATCTCCTCTTACTGCTCTTTGTATATGAAGATAATCTAATCACTCTCAGCTTTCAATACAAGGTTATTTTTTATCACCAGATACTTTGTAATACTGTATTTATGCACTAGGCTCAAAGTTGAAATAGCACCCCTTCTTGTCTGTGCACTGTCTGTTTGAGGAAGTAATCTATTACCCACAGGACTAAAACTACTTATTTTCTGCTAATACAAGTCTTTTTTTCCCAGTCTCTACCAAATTCAAATGTTTACATGATCATGCAGTTTGAAGTATTACTTCTTTCGCTTTAATATTATTTTCATAAGTTTATTTTAAAAATAATTTTTACAATTTAATAGTTTATATTCCATTTTAATATTATATTGTATATTAATTTAATATTAAATATATCAATATTTAACATTATGTCACTAATTATATTAAAAGTGTGTCTGTCCATATTCAAGTTAAATTCTTTAGGCCTATATAACCCAGTATATAACCTCATCAAATGCTCTTTTCAAATCCTTTTCCATCTTGAGAGCTATTCTATCATCTTTCCCCTACTCTGTATGAGAGGTTTTTACATCTTGCTTTGGTAGTTCTAGTTCTTCCACCTCATTACTCAGGTTTCCTGCATTAGTCCACAAACAACTTCATTGTTCCCTTCTGAACTCACAATATTTCCTAAATCAATTAAATACAGCCAACCTGATCAATTCTTTCATTCACAGAAGTACTTTTTTTCCCCTGCTGTCCACTACCTTATTCTCTAGCATAGCCTTATTCCTGACTACAGCCTCACTTACATTGTTTTTCACCTCTGATTTATTAACACCAACTGTGGAGATAGCATGTCTCTCCCAGTCGCAACACATCCCTTGCAACCTAGACTGATGATTTCCTTTGTCTGTTTTTGTAGTCTTGGTCACAGAAGGTCAGTTCTCCAGTCAGTTAGGTACAAATATTTCCCTGAGAACTATGCTTTTACTGTAAATGCTTCCTAAAGGTTAAACTCCCCCTCCTAGGACTAATTCCTCAGCTGTCTGTTTGGTGTGATCATATGCATGGCTGCAACCTCCTTCTCAAGGAGAAAGAGAAAGGAATGGCTCCCATCTCACCAATGTTTAAACATGGGCATTTCTACGGTGTGACCCATCTCACGACAATGCATGCATCAGGATGAGATTAGTCATGTTTGATAAGTATCAGCTTCTCTTCTTTGACCCCAAAAGAAGCCCAAAAGACCAGGTCAGGAGTGGAGAACTGCTTTGTTTATCCCTGAGGCTGTGTCCTCACCACTAAACTGAAGGAACTCAGGCATGTTTCTGGGCACTGAACCCATACAGTGTGAGGCTACACTTGCAATCTCTGCCAGCCTTGCAAAGGGGAGGCTGTTTGCAAAGCTCATGTTGGGAAAGGCCCTCTACAGCCCTTGGAGCAGTCCAGCCCCCAAGCTGTGCTTGGGCACCTGCCTGGGAGACTGACACTTGGCTTGAGCCAAAAGCAGGCTGGAGACCACCTTAATGGCCTGGGAACAATTCTGTGCATTGTTTCATGTATTAATATTACCTTCTTTAAACTTCTTTGAAGTGTCTCCCAAGCCTGGTGTAATGGTCCTCCAACCTTTCTGGGGGAAGTCTGATACTGTCCCAGCTGGGAATACTTCATGGCATTTGGGTCTACCCGGGTTCATTCTTTTCAAGTAGAAAACTCCTCAGTATTTGTGGTCTTTTCAGTCCTTTTTGTGGATTTGAAACTGCGCTTGGCAACTAAATGTAATTTAAAGAGAGGGAGACCATACATTTCATGTAATTGCTTGGTATTCACCTGCCATCAGTCCTTGTGTGGCTGTGGTGGAAAGTGATTGGTTCAATATTCAATATTAATTAACAGTGCTTGCATCAAAGACCTTAACTTCTTTCTCTACCCATTTACTTCTCCACTGTTTGATTTTATGCCCACTGTCCCTTTTGTGAATTTGACAGAAAATTATGGAAAAAAATTCCCTAAATTATTCTTTACAAAAAAATAAGCTATTATTGTTTAAAAAAAGTTTCAAGTCTCCTTAGAGTCTCCTAAGTAGGGTTTTGCTGTGGTTTTGGCCACAGCTGGCCTGCACGTGGCATTTTTCCTATGATGTCATGTGGCAAAACAGTTCATTTAATGCTTCCAAAGCAATCATCAGCACAACCTTACTTTGTGCTTTTTCTTGCCTTTTTGAATCTGCAGGGTTATGGACTTGCTTTCATTCTGAGATACAAGATATGAAGGATCTTGCCTTAAAACATGCTCAAAGCTGTGAGTGGGGATCAAACTCCCAAATTGCAAGGGAGACTGGAGCATTACAGCCTCAAGGAAATGTCTATGCCATGCAACATTGTTTGAAAATCCCAGCCTGTGCTTCACTCCATGTGAGAGTACCGTAGTGTCCTGAAAAACAAGCCAGTGTGCCTTATTTCCCCCATCCATGAGTGGACAGTATTGCCCACTTATTTTTGCAAAGCATCTGGGGGATAGATACACTGTATATTTGGCATGTGTCATTATAGTAGCATTTGGGTAGACACCCAGTTGTGTCTTTCCTTTGACTTCAATGGACATTAGATCAAACTCTTAATAGGAGTATAAAAGCACAGAATTAATTTTCAGTCAGCTAAAATTTTGATTTCTAAATAATTGTATTTATAACACATGCAATGCTGAGGATGACTTTATGTCCCACTGCAAAGGGAAAAACAATCAAACCCTTGCTCCAAGCTGCTCACATGAAAGGTGGAACCCAGCTGCAATCTCTAGGCATGTGCGTTCCTGCTCCTGTAGCACATTTTGTGCTTCTTGCCAACTCTGCAGCCCAAACCACAGCCCCTGTCCCAGTACAACATCCCAAAGAGAAAGGTCCCTGCCAAGGGATCTGCAGGAGGGGGTCCCAGTCCCTGGGTCTCCAGGGGGTCCCTTGGAGCTCAGGGGCCTCTGCTCTTCTTTGTGGCTGTGAGGACAAGGAGGAGATGACTGAGAGCTCTGTTTCCAACACAGGGGCCAGGTGTTGGGGCAGGGCTGTAGCCACGGTGGCCCCACTCACCCCCTGGGTGAGGGCCAGCTCCCACTCTACCAGGGCCATCTCACCACTGCAGGCCTGTGCCTGCCACACAAAACTCCAGGTGATGCTGAGTGATAATAAAATAAACGTCTTTATTTTTAATAGATGGACAAAACAGACCCCAAACCAGACAGTATTTTCCTGATTGCATGGGCACTATTGAATACAATACAAATGAAGTTAAAACATATATATATATATATATTATGCTTCCTATCTGCTTCATTAGGTATAGTCTTAATATAGCATTTTTGACACAGACAAAAATATACTTTTTTTTTAACAACAGCCACAAATACTGCCCTGATTAATATCAGACTTACAATAACTTACTGTCTAACTGCACATGGGACTTGATCAAATACGCATGAAGGGCAGAAGGAAAAATGAATAACAGTTTTTTTCCTATTACATTTATATTTGAAATCCTAAATTATTCTACTATATGAAAATAAAAGACTAAATCTTTTACTTTACTTTATTTGATCCACTTAATGTTTACATTCAGTTCAGATTCACAAAAGTATGTTTTATTTATAATACATATACCATCCCAATTGGACAAATATAGATGAAATAATAACTTCTTTTGACATCTCAGCTATGTTATTAACCTTGATTTTATGAACACGTCTCATGCAAAGGAGGTAAAAAACCCCGTCAAATAAGTGTTGTTCACAAATGTTAAGAATATGAAAGCAAAATGTATGATCTTGATATGAATATTTTATCTAGAAATTGTAGGCTCAGAAAGAGTAACCTCAGTGTCTGAAAATGAGCTGTTTGCTTCACTGATTATAGATCCAATTTAGTGCACAGTACTACTGTCTACAAATTGCAAAAGTGGAGAAGGAGCATCTGATGATTCCCATGAAAATAAAGTCTGCTTGAAGAATCATATCCTGTTGGCATTTTGCTTGTGGAACTTGTTTGTACTTTCTTATATTCCCCCTCCTCCCCCCCCAGCTATCAGTTATAGATATGGCCTTTGGTTGTATGAACATCTTTGTAGAAATTTAATTCAGCTGTAGGACAGCTGAACTAAGGCAAGAAAACTTGTAAACAGACTTTACATGGGGTTGTTTAGTTTGGCTTTGTAAAAATGCAATAACCTTTCAGTCTCCACATAGAGGACCGGACAACTTTGTTGGAACCATTTTCCACCAGAGAATGCAGAGTTCCATCTAAACAGGAATACTTTGTGAAATCACAGTGATTTCACAAAAATATTTAATAGGATAAACAGTGTAAAATACTCTGATAATGTTGAAAGCATCTGGCTTGAAATTTTTGGACTAACGCATTTTCATTTTTCACTTAACTTTTTCAATTTGACCATTTTAAACGCCTTTATGTTTTTATGGCAACAAGGGAATACAAGGGAAAATGAAAGATTTTTATTTTTCAATCAAGATTTCTTAAACGATTCCAGCTGAATCCCCTTCTCCTTTCCTTCTCCTCTCACTATTGGGAATTTTGAAATAAATAATACAGAAATGCTGCTGTATTCAAAGCATCTGGCCACTATGCAGCACCTCATAGTGAAATTCTAGCATTTCCTAGACAAAACTGAAGTAAGAGAAAATTTTCAGGAAGACCTACAGGTGGCTGTAAAATGGGATCCTCTAACTTAATTTGGAACTGCAGTGTAAGGCCTTGGCTCTGTAAATGGGCAAAAAGGTGGCTTGATATTTTCTCATTAGAAGGGATTCAGGCTAGTGGATTTGGGCCAGAAATGGATAATAATTCAGCAGTGGCTCTATTCTCCTCTCTTTCTTCCATATGATCTCTTTCCTTTTTTCTTTTCCATGGTTCATGTGGAATGAATACCGCTGGGCTTGCATCTGGTTTGTGAGATCCTCAGCACCCTGAATTTCATCGGTGGCTCATTCACTCACCGTGCAGAAATTTTTCATTGCTTTGCTATATAGGCTCTTCTGGGTTTTTAGTATAGATCCTGATTTTGATCCCCTCCACCCAGATCACACTCCGTATTTGTTAGCACAGTAGTACCGCAGTTCTCAATGCATATTCAGAACTGAGATGGTGTTATTTTTAAATGCAGTGTATGGAGAAAAAACCAACATCTGTAAAAGTAATTTTCTCTATGTATAAAATATATATATATGTTGTTAAAACTCCACAAAAGGAGCAAAAACATATCTAAGGATTCAACCTTGTGAAAGTTTATGTCAACATTGAATGCACAAGTTGATGGCTTCTTCCTTTAGCAGCAAAACCTATTCTTACCTCTCCTATCCTCCATTATAGCTCCTTCTGTGTGAATGTTAAAGAAGAATTTTCATCAGTGACTGGCAACAGCAGGATATCTGGATTTCATTTGAACATTTTCCGTCATGTGTAGATATTAAAAAGAATTATTGGAGCATAACTCTTAATTGTACAGAAATCTAGCTATTAGATCTCCCACTGTGAAAGGCATGTACCAATGGGGACAGACACAATTGTCTCAGCCATGGGCAGATGGAAATGACATTGTGTGTTCCCTCCTGGACAGGGCAAAGTCAGTAGAGGCCTCATCTCCCTGCTTTGCTGCTTCTGGCCAGCATTTCATTCATGAGTGAAATCTCAGCTATGCCTGGCTGCTGCTGGTGCTCTGCAGAGTCACCGTGACGGCCCAGAAGGATGACTGTTAATGAAGGACTCCAGCATTTAGTGGAAGACACCGTTGTGCCTTTCACGACATCTGTGGGTTTGTCTTTCCTTTCAGTTCCCCTCCAAGCTGCTGCTGTTTTTGGAGGTAGACACTTACAGACGTGGAAAGCTGCCCAGCAAGCCTGTTTTTCCCATGGGAAATCAGATTTTTGAGAAAATGTGATTTTCCATGGAAAATCTACCCTTTCCAGAGTAATGTCAGCAAGTCCAACCTGAAACACTTTGAGAATACTTTATTAAGTGAAGAATGGGAATTTTCCTCATAGAAACCCCTCTCATCTGATTTTTTCAAGCCTTCCTGACTCTCCTTACTTGTTAATATTTGTTCCATTGCTGCAGTTATTTGGTGTGAGACTGCTTTGCTCAGTGTTCATTTTGATGATGAGTCAAGACAAGGCTTCTTTTCTCAACATTGAAAAGTTCTATTTAGTTTATAAGGGTTCTGTCACTTTTCACAAGCTGAGTTTCAACTCCAATTATTGCTTTAAAAATTTTGTTATCCTCCATTGGTGACAGCCACTAACCACAAGAAAAAAAGAACATCTATAGTAACATATTTTGCTTAAGGTTGTCTTGCATTAGGAATAACATAATTTTAAAGTGGTGACTTCATTTTAAGTTTTTTAATTAATATATGGTGTTCAGCACTCCTATAAGGAATTTATTACTATTTGTACATTTTGCTGTCTTATACAAATAATAAAATACTAGATTTGTATTATTTCAATTTCTTTATGAGGAAAAAAAAAACAACCAGGCCAAAACCCCAGGTAAGTTATCTATCTGTCTTTGCTCAAGCAACTAGCTCTTTAGTAATAAATCACTTATAGCTGTGACAATATATTTTCACTTAATGCCAATAAAATATTGACTGATAGTATTTCAGAGTGACTGTATTATTATAATCTCTTCATAAGATGTCCTAGCTAAATAACTGTTGTACTTTTTCTGCTACATATATTTTCAATGGTAAATATTTTTTTAATTACACAGTATATAGTTCTGGGTGGAAAGAATGGGATCTGAGTGTATCTTTTGGTAAACACTCTATGATCTAATCCAATATGTTAGATAATAACAGAAAAGAGTTCCTCCCATGGGATGCTCCTGCTCCTAGAAACAACTTAAAGAATTGTGCAGCGGCATTTTATTCCCAATTCTTGGTTTTTTTTCTAATAAAATGCCTCTTGCTACTCTCTGTAGAATATCCTGCTTTGCATTGCTTTGCCTGTGGCTACCAGATTTTTTAATTATCTTCAGCGTTGGACAGCTCTGGACTTGAATCAACATAATTGAAGGCTTCCTTGTTTGTGAAAGTTGAGCTCAAACTTAGACTGTGTCGTGGATTCACAGGTGCAAGTTCGTTTAATACAATATTGTCACTTTTTACAAGAGTTGCTTTGTCCATGTGTTCTCTACTGTACCTGGCAACAACAGCATCAAGGAAGTCCAGCTTTGGTGGCAAAGTCCCACTCTCAAATAAGTATTTGGCTAAGTAGGAGACTATAATGTTAGTAAAGAAGGAGGTAAGCATAGCAAGTGTTTTAAATGGGAATCGCTGGATATAGATGTTATTTTCATCTGGATAGCAGCCAGGATAGTAGATCAAGGGCTGAAGGTAGAGGTATGGTTCTCCTCCGGTTATTCTGAGAACAAGGCCAAATAAGTATCCTGCAATGGCACCGTAGGTGTTGGTTCCTTTAATAAATAACACACACAGGAGCTGGGGGAATATGATGATATAAACAAGGTCAGAGCTGAGGTACCACAGGCCGTACACTGACGAAGCTAGCAGTGCCATTGCTGTTGCTGAGGCTCCAAACAAAAAAACAGTGATTCTCATGACCCACACGATTTCCCTGTCTGAAGCCTGCAAAAAAAGGGCAGTGTTAGGTGTTTTTTTCAAGGCAATATATGTATGCCTACATTTATGCACATAGTCAATATGAAATACTGCATGATGTATTCAATAATATTTACAAACAAATATGTCTGTCTCTATCTCCATCTCAAGTGCAGAGAAAAAACCCCAAAGTCATTGGGTTTTGCAATTCCCAAAGTCATTGATCTTTGAGCATAAGGAAAAGTTCGATAAAGCATCAAAGAATAAAACAGCAGCAGTGTTAGAAATAACTTTTAAATATAAGCACAATATGGCTCAACCAGAAAAAACTGTCAGCATCAGAATTTCTTCTTCTCCATTTCCTAAGAAAACCTCTGCCTCACTAGCCCATTCTGTTGTCAAATGATTTCCTGATAAAACAGTAATTCAGAAAGATGTCTCATTTTGTTAAGGATTTAAGTAAAACTTATGGCTGCAGCAACAGTTAGGAGCTGCTTGGATAAACTGCAGTGCCATGAGAACTCTTGAAAGTGGCCTACACTCAGCTAGCTTTTTCACCTCTATTGTCAGTCACAACCATAAATATTTTTATGACTTTCAGTTTATTCAATATACTGTTAGGAACAAAATACTATATTTTTTCTAGTCATAGGCAGGAATGTGAAAGAGGTTTTTCATTATGAAATTACAGTCTCACCTAAAATTTTCTCTAAAAGTAAAAATGAAAATGTAATCTCACATTTTGCCGAAAGGAAAGCTGGTAAATGTTCCGAGCAAACATAGAACTTGCTGATAAAATTGAAGAGTCAGCTGACGACATCACGGCAGCAGATACAGCGCCGAGGCCAAAGAATGAGATATAGACTGGGCAAAGGTACTGGAGCACAATGGGTAAAATCATATCTGCTTCTTTTTTAGTCATTGGGTCAGGGACACCATACTCAGTCTCGTTCCAGGCTGCAATATGGACACCAATATGTTATTAGTAATGTTAGTAGTCATCAGCTAGGGCATCTCTTGAATTCATGTGTAGTGAGCTATTCATATTGCCACATTTTAATTCACATTCAATGACCAAACTGTTACTAGGGTGGGACCAACAGCATTTCAGAGAGGCAGTGTCCCACTAGTTTCTGTTAGGCAGATTTAATCCTGCTCAGTGTTTTTCCTTGTCCCTAAGCTAAGTCTGACCACAGCCTGTACTTAGCCAGTAGGAAGTTTAATATTAAAACTTTGCATTGCTCATAAATATCATTTTCCTCAATAAAACAAGTCTGGGATCCATGTTTGTATGTGACAAACGAACTCTGAGTCTGTAATCCAAGCCACATATTAAACATTTCTAACAAAATATTTGTCTCACTGTGACAAAGGCCTTGACAAAGATGTTTTGGTCAAGATAAGAAATTCCTGATAAATCATAAAGTCATTTAGAATCATTTAGGTTGG
>VZTV01084946.1:0-41523 GCA_013400875.1 Anhinga rufa | reverse complement strand
AAAAAAAAAAAGCTTTCATAAAGCAACAGCTAATTCAGCTCTCGGATGAAGGCCAAGGCCAATGCAAGCTTGTAGGAAATACCCTGTAGGGCCTAGTTTTGGTCAGTCTGGTCTCTGTCCTGTGCACGATGCCATCATAGCTCCTAACAGGAGATTGCTGAGTTTAGATTTGGCTGGAAAAATCAAGGGGAAATAAATAAACCAATTAGCTGGGCAGGAATAAGAGCTGCTCCTGTGTGAAGCTCATCTTTCTGAAAAGAGCTGGAGACTTTCATGCTGCTTAAGTCCTAATCAAACCGATGCTCTTAGTGATGAAGTGCAACATGAGTGGTCTGTAGGGCTTTGGCTGGCTCCTCGGCTCTCCTTTGATTTCCAGGAGCAAGCGGAGGTGAGGCACTCGTGCGCATCTGAACAGAGGTTATTTCCTCTCCCGCTGGTTACCCGCGTGGTTTGCAGTTTGTTTGTGCGATAGCCAGCCTGTTTTACTTCAATATCTTGCTTTGACCTAATCCATCATAGTTATGGAGGTATAGAGGATCTTCCTTCTAAATGAAGATGAATTGCATCATCTTCATGATGCATCAGTTGTGTTTGGAGGCTCACAGCAGCATGGGGAGGCAGGCATATGCTTGAATCATCCTTTACAAGTGAGAAGTGCTGGGTGGGGGTTGCTCAGAGGGCTCGGAGCAGGGGCTGGAGCGCCGAGCCTGCTACCTGCTCGTGGCCAGTCGCTTCTGGAGGAGGTCCAGCTCTGTCGATTGCCTGTCACCTTGCTCTAACCGCTGCAGGAGCTTTTGGCAAGCAATTGCTATACGGTTTGCAAGTGGTGTCATTCTGTTAATGTATAGGGATGGTGAAATCTTCTGTTTTCTTATTGCACTTCCTTCCTCTCAATATGCTGCACAATTTTAAGGGTAAGAAGCAGCATTTAACTTGTCCAGTACTATATGCTGCTTTCCTGTGAGATGTCCGTGACTGCCTCTAGCGTGTGCTGGGGCTCCCTTGCCAAAGGAGATGATGCCCACACTGTTTTTATATCACAACAGCAACCGGCCTTTTGGATGATGGATTCTTTTGCAGATGTTTGTTTCTGCAAACACCTCGTCCTCACCGTGGCTGCTCTCCACGGGATGGCTTATGTGCAGTGCTCTGAGCGAGGCTCAAATCCCCCCTGCACCCAGCGTGGGGACCAGGCTGATGTCAGGAGTCTGGAATTCACATCCCCTCCCCCTTGCCTTTGCCTTTTTCCCCTCTCCTCCCTAAATCAATGTTGGAGGCAGCTTAGGAGCTGGCTGATTTGAATCTCTTGGAGCACAGGGAGGTAACTGGAAGCAGAGCTCAAGCTTTATTGTAATTTTAGTTGCTTAAATGCAGCTTGGGCTGTATGTATGCAGATATCTCTTCGTGAAATAAAACATGGTTAAAGGCAGTGGGAAGATCTAAGTGGCAAGGACAGCTTAGACAAATGTGTGTCATCCATATACTGTCTAACAAGAGTAAGAGAGATGAGGAAGCGTTACAGCTGTATGCTGCTTGGGCCAGAATCTCTCAGCTGGTTTATTATCTGCAGTGTTGACTTGGATTTGCCATATGTTTGTAATCTCTCACTGAGGGCCCAACTTCTCAGGATTGTGGAAACTTTTAAAAGCTGTCTAACAATGTACATGAATTTTCCATGCAAATATTAGGCTGATCTTGGTAACTAAAACTTTTTAAGTTGTAAAAGATCTGTTCATGTTATTTCTTTCCATTGCTGAGGTTTTTTTTTGTGTTCAGTGCTGATCTGCATGCTCTGGCCCTTCCCCATGTATGCAGCTAGTTGCATATGGCGCATCCCTTGCAAGTCCTCTTCTTCTCATTCCTCTCTGGGCTTTCTGGCAATATGCTTGATCCTAACATGAGGCCAATTTTTTTTTTCCCCTTGCAAGATTTTTTTTCTTTATTTTCCTGCCCTTTGGGAGATCTGACCTTTTTTTGCAGTAGCAGGGATGCCATGTACCTTCCTGAGGGCAGTTGGGTTGTTTGTGGTCGTTCTGTGAGCTGCTAATAAGCTTTGCACCCTTGGCCATGCAGTGTGCTGAGATGCCCCAAGATACTGGTAAAAGCTGGGGCAGCCAGCCCAGGAGGTCTGTCCTGGGTTGTGGTTTAACCCCAGCCAGCAACTCAGCCCCACGCAGCCACTAGCTCAGTCCCCCGTGGTGGGATGGGGGAGAGAATCGGAAGGGTCAAAGTGAGAAAGCCCATGGGTTGAGATAAAGACAGTTTAACAGGTAAGGTAAAGCAAACGCTGCGCACCCAAGCAAAGCAAAGCAAACCATGAATTCCTTCACCCTCCGCATGGGCAGGCGGGTGCTCAGCCATCCCCAGGGAAGCAGGGCTCCATCACGCCTAACAGTGACTTGGGGAGACAGACGCCATCGCCCCGAACGTCCCCCCTCGCTCCTCCTTCCCCCAGCTGTGTGTGCTGAGCGTGACGCCGTGCGGTGTGGGACATCCCTGGGGCCAGCTGGGGTCACTGTCCCGGCCGTGTCCCCCCCAGCCCCTTGTGCCCCCCAGCCCCTCGCTGCTGGGCTGGGGAGAGGGGCAGGAAAGGCCTTGGCTCTGTGCAAGCCCTGCTCGGCAGGAGCGAAAGCACCCCTGGGTTATCAGCGCTGTTGCCAGCACAAATCCAAACCACAGCCCCGCGCTGGCTGCTGGGGAGAAAATTAACTTTATCCCAGCCAGAACCAGCACACGTTACAGGCATCAGACTGTCTAATGTGTGGCTGTCCTTGAGGATCTGAGTAATATCACTCTTCAGGGAAAATAATGGATCAAGTGGCAGAAGAATACAGCTGTGATACATTGTCTGGGCAAGGCTAAATGAAGCTGTCATGCAGACGTTTGCTCTGGGCACTGCTAGGGGTTTGCTGAGTTGGGTGGTTCATCTTTCTGACAGCAGTTTGCTCCAAGTATCAAGTCAAAAATCAAAATAATTTCTTTTAAGTGTTTCAAGTTGCATCTGGTTATTCCACCTTTGGAGACACTATCTCTCTTGACACAAGCAAGACCAGATTAGGAAGTTAAACATATCGCTTGCATTACTTAATTGATGTTGTAAAGACCTGAACCTCTGGAGGTGAACCAGCCCTGTCTTTGCTGGTGTGGGGAGCACTGGGTATGAGACAAGTACCCTCCATTAACTAGTTTAATGTCTGAGCAGTGAGAGCCTCGGTCAGGATATGAGTGTAATGGAATGTGGTTGAGGAGGGCTGTAGAGGAAAGAAGCCTTTTGCTTCATGCTGTTTGTTAAAATGCCTGTGCAGATTTTTCCTCTTCTGTGGAGTCTGTGTGGTGTCGGCTATCCAGCTGCACACTTGTCCGCACCGGTGGCTGCGCAGAAATCCCGGTGTGTCGTGGGGGGGAATGCCTGGCAAGGAAGGGCAATTACTTCATGGGATTTGCCTGTGCTTGGGCTGAGTTAGAGGGGGCACTTGGCTGCCTGCAGTGGAGTTGTGCTGCATTCCTGCCCTGTGCTGCCTGCCTTCGACCCCAGGCAGGGCTAGATGCTGTGCACAAACTCTCCCGGGGTCTGGGCGAGCCTGCAGGCAGCATGAACAACCCGTGAGCACCAGAACACCGTGCTGGGATGCTGCTCTGCCATAACTTGTTTATACCCTGAGGTGTGGCTGTGGGCTTACCTGTTATCCCAGTTAGTTTGAATTTACATGTGGTGGTTTTGCATGGTGTGTGTAATCCTTTGGGGAAGCTTGCTCAGGTATTTGCTTGGAAACAACTTTTTGAATCAACCAACTTAAGAAAAAAAGAACAGAAATGTTTGCATCAGCATGATGGCAACTTCTTGATTTAAAGCCTTTCTCTCAGATCGTGAATTTCCTGTCTTATGCTTAATCTTCAGGATGTGCTTGAATGATGGAGACTGGGTAAAGACGTCCAGAAAATATAACTGTTATAGTTAATAAAATGGTATATTTGTTGTTCTGCCCTTGTGCAGACAGCTGGTCAGCTGTTTCTCTTAGCATTGAATTAGTGTCTCTGACCAGCAGTACAGTGTCCTAGCTTTGAAGCTGGTATTAACATTGTATTTGCAGATGTATTAAAAATGTACTTCATCTGTTTTAAAAATTGTGATGAATGATTTGTGCGAGGCTGGCTAATAATGACTTGGATCTGAGCAAGTGCTACTCTTATTGCCTACTAATTCTTCTTTCTCTTCTTTTTATAGCTGAACCTGCAGACCTCTTGAAGGTACTAGATTTTCATAATTTACCTGATGGTATAACAAAAACAACAGGGTTTTGCACAAGCAGAAGATCTTCAAAAGAAGCAGATGTTGCTTACAGAGTAACAAAAGACGCTCAGCTTAGTGCACCAACAAAGCAGCTGTATCCTGGTGAGTCCACAGCTTTTTATTTCTTATATGGAAATAGCTGATCCTTTTCTCAGATTGTGCAGGCACATACAGGGCACTGCGTCATTTGTTCACTTTCCAAGTGTGCTGCGCGCTCCCTTGGCAGGGAGCGATTCTGCTGGTTCAGGGGGCTGCAAGCTTTCAACCATCAAATAACATTGCCCTAAGTTGTTCTTTGATTACTGCATTTGTACATGGTGGTGGGTTTCGCTGCAGAAGATGTGGCGGCTGCCTACATCTGTTCCCTTCTCTATAGAAAGTTTCTACTGTCTCATTATCACACAGTGATATCCAGCTGGGGAGAGACTTGGAAGATGCAAAGGAACACAGACTGTGTTTTGTTCTGCGTTTGTGGAGTGCCAAGCACAGTAGGGTCTTATTCTGTGGCTGTGGTGTGTCTCATAACAAATAATCGCTATATAAAAATAATAGACTGACCCACGAGACCACATGTCCCAAAAAAAAGTTGTTTGAAGAAATTGGAGGTTCGTTAAAGCCACTAAGATGCAGGAGTTCATAAAGGCCTTGAACATGTGGGCTACTGACCATTTTATTTGTTACTGAGGATCTACTGGAGTTTAATTTTTGAGGCTAAGAAATAAGTACTACAGTAGAGTGAAATTTTTTTTTAAAAAGATTGGACGTATTATGGACCCAAACTACTCACTGCTTGAGGGCTTCAGTCTTGAACATGTAGTCACACTCAGAAGCCTTCCTTCTAAAGCCATACAGAAGCACTGCTGTGTCCCCGTTTTACATGGGGGAGCGCCGGGATGCTGGGAGTACGCATGGTAGGACTTTCTAGGTTTGGTGAGAAAAGTGCCTTGGAGGAAGGTTTAGCAATGAGGCAGAAAGATGCTGCATGTAACTCGTCTGTGAAGCAGTAGATGACTTGAGCAAAGCAGACACACACATTCTCCTTTGGTGTTTGTGGAGAATTAATGATACAAAATGTGTTAGTTAAATCAGAGGTAAAGTGGCATGCCACTACCAATGCTTTTTAATTAAAAAAAACTAGCCTGTCAGTGGCCTAAATGAGGACTCTGAGAACGGACTGCCGATGTGCTTGCATCCTCTAGTCCTGTATTTCCTTCATGGCATGTGTTATCACTAAGGTTATATTCAGACTTCATTATCATCCTGCTGTGACAATAAGCAGGTGAATTATACTTAATCCTTGGTGAGCAGGAGCATACCCTGTGTCTTGCATACAAACTGAGTGCCTGATGTGAAGATGAGAGCAGCTGCGCTGAGGCTGTGGGCCGGTAGCCCTCCATTGCATGGTCAACCCTTAGTGAAGGAGCTGCTCAGTTTTGCCTAAAGCCCTGTTTTAATGTCTATGGAAGTGCAGAACAGGTTCTCTATTTGTCTTTATTGCTGCTCAGGGCAGGACAGTCCTTTCTGACTATAGATAATATCATGTGCCCAACGGTGCCCCTCTGCCAGGTCCTCATCTCCCAGAGGATTGTGCCTGTGGATATGGGGAACATTCATCCCAGGGACAGGCTGCAAGGGCCCTGCGGTGGCCCCTGGGTCATCCATCTGTCCCAAGGCAAGATCAGTTCAACCTGACCAGCGTGCGTTTAACCGCTTTCACGTATTCTCTTTCCATATATCTGAAATGACTCTAAGTTTTGGTCCAACTGGTATCTTGAGGCTCAGAAGTGCTTGAAGGAAATGGTTCCAGTTTGCAATATACAACTGTAGTGGATTTGAGAGCTTTCCAGTAGTTACTGTAGCCACTGTGAAATCTTGCCTGACTGCCTTTGTGTTATGGAAACCAGCAAACAGTGGTGATCCCAAGATATAAAAAGAAGGATGGGAGTATTCTGGCTAACTGATGTAGCAAGGAGACTGGATGGCACCACGTATGACAAAGGTTAAGAGAACAAGACAGCATGCAGAAACAGACTGTGGTCGCAGAAGAGAACTCGACGTTGTAGGAGATTTTCTTGCTTTTGTCCCACCTTACTACTTGTATGTCCTCACTGAGTTCTTGCTTTGCATCTACTGCCTTCCTTGGGTGAGAAGATCTGGATGGTGTCTCCTTGGCGTCAACAAGCAACTTTTCAATCATTTCATCATCTGGATATCCATGGGGTGATCGAAGCAGCTCTGTCCCTCTCCAGAGACTTTCAAAATCATTGAGGCTTCTCTGCTGCTTGCTAAGGAATTAAGGGAAGAGCGAAGTGAAGAACCCCCAATGTTTTCCATCAGATCAACAGATGTTTTCTCAGTACATCTCCATAACTAGATGTGACTTCAGCTCACACTACCAAATGAATGAGAGAGGAGATAAAGATAACAAAGTAATTGCAGTGCAATGTACCAGGAGAAATGTGGTTTTAGTGATTTCACATTAACAGGCGGGTGGGTTATAGTGTAACTTTCTCTCTGCTATAGAGCACCCTGGGCAAATGTACACTGCATGTAATATTTAGTGTTAATTAGAAGTTGGTGCTTTTCTAAGATGGTAATTTTATGGGCTTTGTATTCTGCTTCTACAGCCACAGCCGGCAAAGCAAGATAGATATGTGTATATAGATAGATATAAAAAAAAAGCTTGTCTGTTTGTTCAAGCCCACAAAAGTGAGAAAATCTGCTGAGATGCTCTTTGTCCTTGTTCCCTAAATAAGTTCTGCTTCCCAGCAAAACTGTGCTCTTCCAGCAGAGGCAAGAAAGACAAAGTTTTCAGTGGCAGCCAGCAAAATGTCATTTGCATTCTTCTAGCAAACTCTGTATTCTCCACACTGCTTGTGGGTGTCTGCATATATATTTAAGAGCTCAAATATCTCTATTGTAGCTTGAACATTCATCTCTGAGGAAAACAAGCTATTCCAAAATTGAGTCTTCTCGGATGGAAAAGAAGGCCAGAAGTTGGTGATACTGTTGAAGAGCTGTTTTCCTTTGAAAAGTGGCTCTGGAAGTGACACCATCTCGCACAACAGATCTGCTTTGTGTTTTGTGCCAGGAACTGGATCAGCTCATTGGTTTTGCTGATTTTTTTTGCTGTTAAGAAGCTAAAGTTTTCCTATCTTTCCCAGAGCAGCAGCAGGGCTCTTTATTTTAGGCTGTGTTTGGATACACCTGCAGGATCTGGGTTAGGAAGAGGTCCCAGCTTGTCCCTATTTTGAAAACCATGAGATTGCACAAGAGCCTTTCATCTCTGGTCACGGCGCCCAGGAAAGAAGAAACTCGGCCTGACTCCACTGGTTTGCATATCGGGGCATACCACAGATGCAATCTGCTCAAGTGAAGCTAATAACATCGGCGTGTGGGGTGGAGGGGTCTTTGCCCACCCGGGACCTCCTCAGCTCTTTCCATGGCTATATCTGCAGAATTGGGAGCTTAACCCTTTGCTGCTTCACAGGAGGCTGCAAGTAGTGAATTTTAAAGGACTTGGTTATGGGGTAGAAGAGCAATGCTGAGCCAAATTCTGCATCGGTGAAGAGATGGATGTGCGACATCTCAGCATGAGCTCGTTTGAAGAAGGGAACGAATATAAGAGCTTAATCCTAAACCCGTTATTAGAGGGGTGTCTCCATTGTCTTTAAAGGGATTTGGGTCAATTTCTATGTGCTTCATATATTTATTATGATGTATTTATTAGTATTGCTTTCTGTGTGGATGCGTTTTCATACATCATTTAATAGCCTGGGTCATTTCTAGCTATGACAGTGAAGGCATTGTTATTTTGCCAGGACAGCAGAGCAGTAACAGTAACGTCAGCTATAATTCATCCATTATGGTTATTTGGGTTGAGAAACTCACATCACCATGGAGACATTTTAATAATAATGAAAAAAAATTAAAAGCAGCTTTTTAATGAGTTGGCAGCTTGTCCAAGTTGAAAGGTACTGTATTGTGGATACATAATGAAATTTTGGACATGAACTATTTTACATAAAAGGCCCCAAACTGTAGCCTGTAATTGGAACCAGGAAGGGGTATGGTCTTGATTCAGTGCTACAGGAGGATTTGTATACAGCAGGAGGGAGATAAAGCTCGGTGCATCCTATGGGAGGCACAATAATCAGATGCCTGCCTTTGCCAAATATCTGTGTCTGTGTCCTAGCGTGAAATCAGGCTCCGGTCATGGCATTTAATTACTGACTGTGAGTCCTCTGTTCAGAACACTGCGTTATGCTTCTTTCCAAATGCTATTTAACTAAGGTGAGGGATATTAACTGGGTGCAAACACAATGTGTCTCTGTAGGTGCCCTCAGATGTCCCACTTGGTGCCCTATGTTTGCACAAGCTGTTTGTAGCAGTGCTTGTGTTTGATGCAGCCCAGCCTGCTCATGCCTCCTGCCTCCTCCATGGCCCGGTGGTGTAGCCCCGTGCTAGGCAGCTAGATGCACTTTAAATACTAGTTTGTTAATAGAAGTTAAAGCAGTTCCTAGGCAGAAGAGGAGCAGGTGAGCTCATGGCCTCTTTGCGTTTGAACTGACTAGCTTTGATGTGGTTGGAAGAATTCCCCACTCCCATGTTCCTGGTCACCTCCCTGGGTCAAAATCCTGTATGCAGCCCTGCGATACCATCTAAGAAAAGCCTAAAGGGGCGAGGGAGGTCTGTTTGAAGCTTATGGGTACTAAGCGTGACATTTTTTGTGGTTCTATGTCTACGGATCTGCAGTTTAAAAATGATCAGCTGCGTTGTTCCCTTCCTTGCATGCCACCGGCTGCCACACACGTAGGTAGTCCCAGCGCACATGCCCTGCAGCGCCCGTGGCGGGGCTGCCCCACTTTACTCTGCCCTGCCGTGGTTTAAGATTTCCTAAGCAGATATCCAGTGGTACAATGCAATCTTTGTTTTTGAAAGCCTGGACCTTAAAGGAAAGATACCCTGCAAATCTCACACTGTTGAAATGCAGCATCTGAGGAGGTTATGCCCTGTAGGTACCCTCTGTTTTAATAAGTCCCATCTCCAATAATAATTTGATCAATAAAGCTCCTTCGCTAATGCCTCTGGTCTTTTTAAGATGCCCTGTTTGGGATGCGCATCCAGGCTTTTCAGTTTGGGCTCATCTTTCTAGTCTGAATGGCAGAGAAAACCCAAATGGAGGAGTTTGTATCCTGCACAGGGTGTGACTCGATGCCCACATTGACTTGAAACTTGAAATATATTCATCTGGCGTTGCAGGGGATTGACCCTTCCCCTGCACAGAGCATTGCCTCTGTACTGACTGATCCTGCTCCATAATTTAATGGCTTTAATCCTCCAAACATTGCAAAAATACAGACAGGAATCGCCTAGGTTGCTTTCCTGAGTGGAGAAAAAGCTAGGAAATTTGTTAGATGCTTTTTAATATGCAGACAAATTAACATCTCCTACTGATTGCCAGATTTATTTTTGTTTTCAGATTTTTTTTGTGTCTGCACCAACCCTGAAAGCCAAAGCCACAGTTCTCAGCTGGAACAGACAAAACCTGATGCAACTTCACTACTCCCTTAAATAAATCCCTTCAATATTGTGTGTGCCTAACTGGCATGGGATGCTTAATTTCCTCTGTCCCTCTGACATCTTAAGTTAATTTGGCAACCTCATGATATATGAAACAAAGTTTTTTTTACCTTGCCTCCTAAAAAGCTCTAGGGCACATGAAGGAAGGGTTAGGTGCAAATAATACTGATTTAAACCAACAGCTTTTTTCAAACCTCTCTTTCCCCAGCACTACGGTCTCTTCCCAAAACAGCAGACCCCTCGCCATCCTTTGCAAGTTCAAATGTGGGGTGACTTTTGGCTCTGTGACAGACTGCAATGAGAGCTGGAAAAAGGCTTTCTGATCATAAGCGAATGATCCTCAAAGATGCATCGTTCTGCACTTGAGTATTTAATGTGCCGTTAGAGCAGGTAGCCCTTGGGCGACACTGCTCTGCACTGGCTTTGCTGGTGCAGTCTACTTTGGGTTGCAGCCCATCCTAACCCCGTATCACAGTAGGCTTTGGGGGAAAGCCAGATCCTCACCTGGCAACCAAGATCCTGCCCAGTATAAATTTTTAGGGTTGATGTGCACTCATCTGGAGGGATAAACTAGTGGTCTCTCCATGGGTCATTAGACAACAGGATTGTTTCTGTAGGGATTAATTTTCAAGGAAACCTGACTAACCTCTCTGCTTTTCCACTCCAGCTTCCCCATTCCCAGAGGACTTCTCCATTTTAACCACTGTAAAAGCGAAGAAAGGAGGTCAGTCCTTCTTGATCTCAATTTACAATGAGCAAGGGATCCAGCAAATTGGTGTGGAGATGGGTAGATCTCCTGTATTCCTGTATGAAGACCATACAGGAAAGCCAGGCCCAGAAGACTATCCTCTCTTTAGAGGCATTAACCTAGCAGATGGCAAGTAAGTGAAATTTCATGCGCAAAGGAAAAAACATACATTTTTAAAATCAATACCAGCATGTTGAACATTTTGTAAAGTAGGGGTCATGTATATAGAAATGTGTGTATATATATATGCACCTTTGATTACTGCCAAGAGTCCCATTCTTGAACTTTGCCCTTTGAATAAATACTGCATAAATAAAAAGTGTGAATCGCATACCAGTCAGAGCAAATTACCTGACGTTTATGGGGATAGGAACACTGTTGACTTTTGCTGCAAAGGGCCTTAAGAAATCATTGTCTTGCAAAATCCACAGTGAATCTTTTGCAGAACATAAGGAGGGTGGAAAAGGGGGATAGCCAGGGAGTTATCGGTGTGGTTGTTTCCTCTGCCTCTTGTTGAAGGCAGAACTGGCACTCTCCTACCTGTTTTGGAGGGATGAGAAGTGAATGGCATCATCTGTCAATGCAGCCTTTCTATTTCAAATGAAATCTTTAGGGTGTGCCTAAGGATGATTTTTGTGTGTTTTCATACGATGGCTGGCATGGAGGTTTGCAGAACGTAATTTTATGAAGTTTCATTAATTGTTACACAATAATTGACTTGTTCTTGCAAGCCCAAGGCTCTCGTTAACACATTTGTGGACTGTGTTCTTCTAGGTGGCACAGAGTAGCTATCAGTGTGCAGAAGAAAAATGTCACCTTGATTTTGGACTGTAAAAAGAAGATAACCAAGTTCCTGGACCGAAGTGACCATCCCATCATTGACGTCAATGGCATCATTGTATTTGGAACAAGGATATTGGATGAGGAAGTCTTTGAGGTAAGTCATGACAATGAACAGCGCTGGAGATGTTCCACAGAGATGATGGGTTCTGGTTGACTAGGTTTTTGCAGCTCATTTTTGAAACGGATTTTTGTATAATAGAATACTGTCATATGTAATTTAATTTTTTTAAGTTTTGATTAGGTAAATAATTTCTGCAGTAACAGTGAAAACAGTGGGCCAGATGACCTGCTGGAGTGAGCTCGTCTGGTTTCACATCCTTGCTGGGGTTCTAGACCAGCCCCTGCACTGGGATTTTGTAGGTCTGTAGCTCTTTTGCTCTCAGCTCGTTTAGCATGGGAAGGGCTCACAGATTTTTCATTCATCCCTGTGTTATGATTTAGATAAAGTTGCAGGGGCAGTAAATGAAGGCTGAGGAAAACAGCTCCCTTGCAAGTCAGAGTCCACTCTTGGGGCTATAGGAATTTGCTTTCTTCCCATGCGTTGGCCATTGATTCTTAGTTTCTTGCACCACAACATAAAGGGACTCTCCTCGACAGCTTGGCAGCCCTGTCACCTCCCACACAGCGACTGCTTTTAAGAAGCAAACCAAAATCGCGATGGCTGGAATGTTCCCATGAGCTCCTCTGATCTAAGCAAAGAGATAGAGGCTTATTTATAGACAGGGTACATATGGTAGAAGTTCTTCCCATAGTTCAACAGCTAGTTTAATATATGCATTTCACTAGCAATCTAAACTTCTGTTGTCTGCTGCACTTCTGAGGCTTTCACGTGTACGAGAATCTTGTCCCTGGTCTGTCTTGCAAGCTAAAATTGCTTCCCTGAAATCGGCGTCAGTGCAATGGAGTGTAAACTAAGACCTATTGATCTCTGTCTCCTCACTTTTATTGCATTTATGTGGAGGAATAGCTGTATCTCATGGGCCTCCCCAGCCCAGCAAAGGATGGGAACATCTCCGATGGGTGAATAATTAGAGCCGTAGCGAAGCCAGCTCTTGTCTGCATTTTGCTGTCACTCAGAAGGAAAGTTCCAGTCTGTTTAACATTACCAACATCTGGGAGCTGGTCTGCTGTAAACAGAGCAAGAATACACGGACTGAACATTGCTGCCAAAATCCCAGTTACAGAGTTAGAGCTGAATCTCTAAATTGTATTAAATTAATAGACATTCCCTGGGAAGTTTAACAATTAAAATGGAAAGTAAAAGCTGGGTTTAGCAGGCACAGGAGTGTCTTTCACAAGTGTTGGACATTTTCCCAAAGATTTCAGCAGTTGCACTAGATGCCGTATTTTAAGTGGAGTTGTTATATAAAGCGGTGAGTTTTCTGGGGAGCCGCTGGACCCACGGATCTAGTAGAGCCGCCTAAAGAACTTGGCACCACGTCCTAACTGGATAAGAAACCTGCACTTTTCGACTGCTTCATTTTGCCAAGTTAACACGGTTTCCATAACTGCCCCTGAAGCTTGATATGTTCCCAGGTGGCTTTTAGTGCTCACCTGGATTTAGGACTGCTGATTCCTCTGCCAGGCAAGGGGACACACGTTTATGGGTGGCAGTGCTCTCCCAGCTCCACTGTTAGCCCTTTCCATGGGGCTGGCCACAGCTCCCTTGCTGAAAAGGACTTATCTGGGGGTACAAGCTCAGAGGGCTTGTAAAACCACCTCGATCTGAGGAGGTGGGGTAAAACAGAGCAAGTGTTCCCCTCGCTGGAGCCTGTTGCCTGCTCTGGGTGCAAGACGCAGCTACAAGATCACTGCAGGCGCTTACTGAGGACTGGACAACTAGAGAGTATTTTTTTGTCTTATCACATATGTACTGATATTATACAGCATGTATACAAAAAACTCTTGTTATTTTTTTTCTTTTGTCATCCTTATCAAAGAGGGTTTTCAGCAGATCCACACACACACTAATCAAGATAACCGTAGCTTTAAACTGAATATAATTAATAGGTTTCATGAAGGCAGTGGACTATAACCTAATTTCCTTCATATCTCAGCAACTTAATTTCCGTTGACCCCTCCTTTCTTCTTTCTGCAAGCCTAAGCAGAAACTGTATAGGGAAAATTGTGGCTCAGAACCATGGGAAATGGGTGTAAAATGTTTAAGTATTCCTGGAAAGCTGATAATTTCTGGACTGAATGCAGAACGATGAGATGAAGCTGCTGCTGTCCTGAAGGCAACCGCTCTGCAAACCTCGGCTAACGAGATGTTCCCCGGTGTTTTCTGCACCCATGGAGTTGCCCGGTTCTCATGCGTTTGTTGCTTTTGCTGGAAATTAAATAACCCAGTTAGCTGGGAGTGGGATGGAAGTCAGTGTTGGGGAGGGCTTAGATGGGCTGTGTCTCAGCACAAATCAGCCAGATCTGTAAGGAGTTCATATCCTCCTTGTCAGGACTGAAATCAAATAAAACCTCAAACACTGTTTTGTTTTGAAAGTTATAATTATTTAAGCTCCAGGTCTAGCTGGGGTCGCAAGTGGAGCAGCTCTGCTGGGTTCGTTGCTCGAACACCCGGATGGGGACTTCCTCGCTCATGTTCTGCTGCAGAAAAAGCCTGGCAGGAAAGGTTAGAAGAGTCTCAAAATATTTCTCTAGCACAACATTCTTCCAGTGGAAAAACAACTTCCTCTCATTAAAATTCAATTAGTTCGGAGGCTGTGTGGGTTTCTCTGTATGGCTGGGGGAATGCTGGGTAGATTTGAAAAGGGGCCAAGCCTGGAGCCTAGGTTATACAAGTTAAGTTTTGTGCTGAGCTGTTGTTCAAAACAGAAGTTTACAAATGTCAGGACAGGCTCTCGCACCAGGGTTGGGAAGTGGTGGCCGGCTTCAAGCTGTGACTGAGAGGATGCTGTTGTGAGACAGTAAAGGGCTTTTTGCAGTGAGAGAGGGAAAGAGAAAAGAAATAGCCCACAGTGCAGGATAAACACATTTTCCCTGCTTGCAGGCTGTAGTAAGCAGTGTTCCTGTGGCTACAGCAGCACTGGAAGGAAGTCAGAAGACATGTGAATGTATCTCATTTTTAGAGGGATTAACTGCTTCTTTTGATGTGCTTTTTTTCTTAAACATACGTTAGAAACCAAGTCCTAGCACTCTCTAACGGTTAGGCGTCGGAATAGAGAGAGGATGAAGTTTGGGAAAGTCCCTTTCCCAGAAAGCAAAGCATCTTCTGCCCGAAACCCAGGGAGACTTTCCAAAATGTGCTGATGATGTGATGGCCCTGCTCCTGCCTCTGCTCCTGCCTCTTTGGTGCCTGCGATCTAGTGCGGGAGTCACCTTTTTGTGCAGGATCCCATCAGTTCTTGTGTGGATAACAAGAAATTGGATGTGTCGGCTCATTTCTACTCGCAGCAGCGTGTTGATCCCAAGTCTGACCTGCTAGCCGTTGCGCTGCTCCCTGGTAGTTTGTGCTAGTGCGAGAGCTGAGACTAAGTTGAGCGCTTGTCAGGCCAGTGTCTTGCTCTCCTTGAAGGTTTACTTGGCTGTTATACACACGCTTCTGTTGCATATTGTACCCATCAACCATGGCTGTGGGCTATTTGGGTGCTTTATGGGCTTTCATCTGAGATTGTCCTTGGAAGATGCTCATGCCAAGGAATTTCTGCTCGATCCACAACTCATCGGGACAGCACCTATCTCCTTGGGGCTTGCTCCTTCAATCAGGTTGAGCAATCAGGCCCGAATATGGTCCCTCTCCCACCTCCAACCAAAGTCTGGCAAGGTTTTGACATGTTTAGCCAAAACAACGCGCAGCTCGCTCAATCCATTTGGCCACCATGTCCCAGGACCACACGGATGGCATGGGTTGGCTTTTCCAACCTGCCATTTGCTGTGGTGGTCTGGTGGAAAAGCCGTTCATTGGGCTCTGGGCTGAAGAAGTTGTTCTGGTTTAGCAGATGTGGGTTGAGACAGAGTTCAGGTCCTGGCTCAGTAAGGTGGCTGGTGCTGTGTTTGTCCCAGAAGCAGCTGTATTACAGCAGCAAACGGAAAAATCCCATAACCTACAGCTGGAGGATGTTTATGAAGAGAAAGTACCGGACAATGTCTGTGACAGGTAAAGGTTACTGTCTTTGGGTGTTTTGCAATGGTGTTTTGAAGCATCTCGTGTAATCCCATAGAAGTCTGGTTTCTGCGATAGTGCGTGCCCCAGCCCTGTTTTACGGCTTAGTGTTACTCTGTAGGCCAGCACGTACAGCGATGGGCTGATGAACAAAATGAAACTTGTCCAGACTTTGCTGAAGTCCCAGATATGTGATGTCTTCATATTTCTGCTGAAAATCCCATATCTTCTCCTGATCTGTCAGGAGGAGACTGTTGTGTGAGGCTGCTGTGCCGATAAAAGTACTGCACAGCACCTGGCTGGCAGAGCTGGCATTGGCATCGTTAGAATTGTGGTGTGGACATTGGTTAAAAAAAAAAGTAGGTTTTTGTAAAACTGCTACAAGTAACAAGTGAGTGCATTTGATGTAAATTATTTTTGGTTCATCTGTTTAAAATTTTGCAGGGTTGCCCCACAAGATAACTGGTGTTTTGACCCTTGGTTTGCAGTAGTGTCTGGCATTGGTGGAGATAAAATGAGTTTTCCCGTAAGTGGAGAAGCTCAGTGCATGTGTATATTGCTTTTTAAGGTTTGTCTTTTACTGTTGCCTCGTCTGGAGCCAAGAGGAGCTTATTTTGTCCAGCTGAGCACTGTAACTGTATCTCATTGGTCTAGTTGGTACTGTAAAACCAAATGGGTCTCCTCTGATCCTGCCTAAACAAGGTGCAAAGTGAAAGGGTCTTGGACACCTGCAGACACTGTTCTGTCAAGGCCATGAAGCCATGAGGGGCTGACAAAATATTTGCTATTATCTTACGCCAAAGCTTGTCCTGGGATGAGATATGGCACGCTGCTGGGCTTTGGATGATGCTGAAAGGATGGTGCTTTTTATTCTCTTTCCTCCTTTGTGTTTTTGAAGACCACTAGTGAAATCAAGACATCAGAAATGGAGGGAAAGCAATTTGTGCTGGGGTGAGCCAGAAAGCCTGGGCAAGACGCCAGAGGTGCTCTTAGGGCTGTTGAATGTTTCAAGGCGCAACGAGACAAAGCAGAATAGATGCTTCAGTCCTCTTAGCCGAGACATTGAGGCTGTTCAGGTGCTATGTTGCTCTTGAGTTGAAATGCCAACTCTTTTAATCTTCTGGCTTGTTTACACTTAAACAATTATCACTGTGGTTGATAATCCCATATTTCGTTTCACTATCGTCAGGGTTTTCTCCCTCCCTTCCCATGCTCTTGGCTGTAGCGTTTCCAGCTCTGGAAAGTGCTCTTTTTTTAAAGTTTCTGTACATTATTTTTTTTCGGGCACCTCAGAGGTTATAAGATTGGATCAATAGCTTTTGCTTTAGCGAAAGGTGTACAAATGAAGATAGGGTTCTTGCAGGCGCACCTTATGGTATATTTTGGTATTTGAGGATGGAGAGATTTAGGGCTCCCTTTTTGCAGTTAGATCTGCTGTTAATATATCAAATAGCCTCTATATACTATTGCAGGAGGATAGCTATGCCGCTAGCACAGTGGGCTTCGGGGAAAGCCACGTTGGTGGTAAGTGCGATATTTACAGACTTTCTCAGCTCATGGGTGCAAACGTACCGCGGGACCCTCACCTCTGAACCTGTGTTGGATTCACCTCTAGACCCAAGCTTGCCCTGACGTGGCTGTTGTTGCTGTTCCTGTTTGCAGGAGGCTCTTGTACAAATATAAGGAGAGCGGTGGCAAGGTACGGAGCACGCAGGAATGTTTATTTATATGTTTCCAGGAGAAGCAACAAGGTCCTCAATATCCTCAAACCAGAAGCATCTTAATGGCTTCACTGAGCTCAGTGAGGCTTCTCGCGAGTGTGGCGCTGACCCCGTCATGTTCTGCAAGATGTGGGCTTAGTCCAGAGGGTCAGGAAAGAACTGGACAGAGCTCATGCTTATTAAGTTTTTGTTAACCTTGAGAAAGCATTTTTTTAATTAATTAGGGTTTTTTTTACTGATGTGAATTTCTCTGTCAAGATGCACCACAGATACATGCTCCTGTGTATTTTTCCCCTACCTTGGCAGACTGCTGAAAGAAGCTAATTTACAGTTCTGGCTGCCTGCTTCCCTGGCCCTGCCAAATCTGATTTCACCTCTTTTGCTGTAGAGCCTTTCAGGGAGTGCAAAGAGTCGATGTTTTACACCACCAGCATATACCATGGTGTGAGATGATGGAAAATAAACCATTCTGAGCCAGTGTTAGGGTTCTTTATTGAAGATGTCTGTAGCTTTCCCCAGTCTCCTAATAATTCTCCATTTAGTTGCTGCTTTTCTCGTCATTTCTTCTGCTTTTGTTTTTTCAAAGGGATCCTCTTTAGCAAAATGGTGCACTTGAGACATATGGATTAAATCACAGAGCGAGGCTCTTCCAGAAGAGCAATGCTGCCTAGAAAATGTCTACAATTATTTAAGATTATGCCTCTGGATGGGTTTGCAATTAACAGTGAGATTTTTGTGCCAGTCTCCAAGTAATGCAGTCAAATCAAACCCCAAATGTGATATTTGGCTCCAGTTGGGAAGGTCTCGCATACAGCATCGTCTTACACATGCTCGGGGACGTCATCTGGTTTTATCAGTGTGTCTGTACCAAGGGAGGGGCATGACCAGATCCAGAATGAGTTGCAGAACAGCTTGTAAAAGATAAGTCTGTGCTTCAGGTGGTTTCATTTGAATCCTAAACTGACACCATTTCATCTGCCCTCTATCTGTCCAGCAAGGAAAGTGAGGATTTGGGTGGAAACATCAGTTTAGTTGTTTGCATACACGTAGCTCAAACTCCTGTTTTTCACTTAGATTTGCTGGGTAATTGGCAGTTGAGCTATCTGGACTGCAGTCAAGCTTTGTGACTGGGTCAGGGTTGCCTCTAATGATGTAGCCTTATTAGTCATAATTACAAAATACACATATTTAATGTTTCTAACTTTTTTGATTTTGGGTCTTTTTGGTCAGTGGTAAATTCCACTGCATAAACTGTAAAAAAAAAAATCACCAACCAAAAAACCCCACCAAAACCCTGTGCATTGGCACGTGTAGATAATGACTGCAGTTTGCTGTTATGGAATGCCTTCAGGCCTCTGATAGCATACAATGCGTGGGCAGATGTGCTTTTTTGTTTAAACAGAACATAAAAGTGCTTTTATTGATGTTTAACAGTTACGCAGTGCATCATTTATCTTTTAATATGGCCAAGTTAAGCATCAGCCTAGGAAGCTGCATGGTCTTATTGCTGCTTGCGGTTTGTCCAGAGTCAAGCCCCAGTCTTACAGGAGGACCCGCACGGGTTTCATCTCCCAGTGGGCGCTGTTGAGTGTTACCTTCGAGGCAATGGATGTCTCTTATGAGGTTGGGGGCTACTTCTAACTTCCAGCGATGTGTTGTGTCGAACGGGGTTCCGACGGCTGGGAGTCTGGATTTCAGTTTCGGACACCTCCACTGTTAATGTGAATGACCCTCCTCTGGATCTTTGCACTCGGTAAGATACGGCATGTGCTGTAATTTAAAAGTAGTGATGGCCCTTAAGCCGTACTGATCTTACCTGAGGTACTGATAAGGAGAAGTTATGGTTATTCACAGCATTTATATTCCCTGTGTCCAGCGGAGGAGATAAAAGGAGGACTCTGCATGGAAGGAGATGGGGAGAAAGCAGAATCCCAGGAAGCCTGGCAGTGTGTAACAGCGGTGTGCTTGGCTGCCTGTCCTGGCCCTGGCGCTGTTGTGTACTGTTAGTCTAGAAAGGGGATTTAGTCCTTTCGGTATCCCGAGTAAGGGCTTTTTAATCGATGTTTCACTGTGCGATCCCTTTTGTGCAGTATCTGCGGGCAAGTGTGCAGGTTAGCTTGGTGTGTCAATAGAAAATTCTCTTAGGTATAGGCTAAATATCTCAAGCACTGGCAGCGTCAGACGGCACTGAGGAACCTGGGGGTGAGACGCAGCTTGCAGGGAGCCCTGCTCACCCATCACGAGCCCGAGTGCAGCAATGGGATGGTGGTGTCTGTAAATGGGAGAAAGCACCCAACCCCAAGCAATTGCTTGTTGAGGGGTCCCTCCTCACGATTTTGTTAGCAAAGCATGGTGAATGCTGAGGATATGGGGCACTTAGCACTCACAAAAATCCAGGGTTAATGCCTTCTGTGACTGGCCGGTGAAGGACAGGGGGCCTCACCCCGGTCTGAGGAGCCACAGGCTTCCCTGTCAGCTCCTGGACAGTGGTCACAACAATAGCGATGTGCCGTGACTCTAGGGGCTGCTGACATGGGAAATAAACAAGTTTATTATTATTATTATAGTTCAAGTAGGAGGTTTTTGGAGCCTGATGGTTGCCTTACTAGGGATTCCTGCGGGCTAGTTGGTTTGGATGAGATTTTGCCATTTTGGAGGGCATTGGCAAGGATGCTGAGTGGGAAGTGGGGAGAACTGTCAGTGGGAGGGATGCTAAGCGATACCACGCAGGGCTCTCCATCACTGCTGTCACCTTGGGCCGTGACATGGAGGGGACAGACAGGCTGCTGTCTGTCCAACTTTCTCTGGCCTGGGGTACCTCCTGCAGAGTGGAGTAACCAGTTGAAAGTGCTAACTAGGAAAACTGAGGGGTCCCTGGAAGGCAAAGCTCATCCTTCAAAACAATTTCTATCCACCACAGGAATGATGGGGTTTGGGGAGCAGAGTTGTGTGTGGTTACTCCTGACATTCACCTGGCAGAGTTTTGTATTTAAATGCTGGCAGGCAACTACCCAGGCAGGCTCGTTATACATGATGAATGCTGTTAGGAGTAGTGTCATTACTCTTGCAGCTGATGGCTTCGTTTGTAGTTTGCTTCCCCCCTTGGATAGTGGGAGGGAGGAGGAGGGGGCTCGGTTTCTTCCATGGAAACTCTGAGGTGCAGAAGGCTGATTGCTGAGCCCAGACAGGGTGATGTAATGCTGGAAACCTGCTCCTCTCCGGTGACATCATGCCAAGGTTTACAGTGGTGTTGTAGACATGGATGTCTGCTGGGAGCAGGCAGCAGGACAGGGCTTCAGGAGCAGAAAAGACACTGCAAAAGGAACCCGGAGTGTGTTAAGCACTGAAGAGGAGAGCAAATGGATGTATTTGGGAAAGATTATTTTCTTCAGCTTGAGCATGGGGGAAAAGCCAAATACTCATGCTATTGGGGAGAAGTTTCCAGCTGAACTTTATTGGCAGCATTGCTATGCAATATGTAAAAGTGATTATTGAGAGCAATAGTGTGCCACCAGCTCAAATCAGTGCATGTTTCCCCTTGCCTGCTAATGTGGGAACCTTGTTCCATGCAGAAGTTGACACACCAATTTGTCTGTCTTATACAAGAGTGAAATTTCTAGAGCAGAAGCCTGGGAAAGGAAAACATCCACTTCTATGTACAAAAATCTTGATTGATTTGCATGGTTGCAGCAAACTTATAGGAAGTGCAGCCTTGACTGAGCCAAACTCATGGGAGAGCCACTGTGCTGAGGAAGAGGATGGTGAGCACTGAGCTCTGCAACAAGCTGGTCAGGCAGGGAGGTGGACTTGTGTCATAGAACCATAGAATGGTTTAGGTTGGAAGGGGCCTTTAGAGGTCATCTAGTCCAACCCCTCTGCAGTGAGCAGGGACATCCCCAACCAGAGCAGGGTGCTCAGAGCCCTGTCCAACCTGACCCTGAATGTCTCCAGGGATGGGGCATCGACCACCTCTCTGGGCAACCTGGGCCAGTGTCTCACCACCCTCATAGTTAAAGATTTCTTCCTTATATCCACTCTAAACCTACCCTCCTTTAGTTTAAAACCATTACCCCTCGTCCTGTCACAACAGGCCTTGCTAAAGAGATCGTCCCCATCTTTCCTACAGTCCCCCTTTAAGTACTGGAAGGCCGCAATAAGGTCTCCCCGCAGCCTTCTCTTCTCCAGGCTGAACACCCCCAGCTCTCTCAGCCTGTCTCCATAGCAGAGGTGCTCCAGCCCCTGATCACCTCCGTGGCCTCCTCTGGCCCCGCTCCAGCAGGTCCATGTCCTGTCTGTGCTGGGGGCTCCAGAGCTGGACGCAGCGCTGCAGGGGGGTCTCACCCGAGCGGAGCAGAGGGGCAGAATCCCCTCCCTCGCCCTGCTGCCCATGCTGCTGGGGATGCAGCCCAGGGCACGGCTGGCTTCCTGGACTGCCAGCGCACATTGCTGGCTCATGCCCAGCTTTTTGCTCACCAGTACCCCCAAGTCCTTCTCCGCAGGGCTGCTCTCCATCCCTCCATCCCCCAGCCTGTATGGATACCGGGGGTTGCCCCGACCCAGGTGCTTGGCCTTGTTGAACCTCATGAGGTTCTCACAGGCCCACCTCTCCAGTGTCCTTATTGACCTGGCAGTGCTCAAGCTGATGTTTCTTTGAAATGTAGGGCTCTATTGCTATTGTCCTGCCTTTGCAGGACAGTGCTTGAAGTCTTTATTTCTCTAAGCTAGGGTTTTATGCACATAGCCTCTCATTGCAGTGAGGACAGAGTAAACCCAGCATAGGAAAGACCATCCTAACTAGAAGCCTCTTAGTTGACTTTGTGTTCAACCCATTCCCTTGTCATTTAGCTATGAACAAATGAAACACATGTTCCTATGTTCCTTACACATGGTGAGGCCTTTTTTTTTTTGAGGCAGACTGGGCTGCTTGCCAAAGCCCAAAGGAAAATCCTAGCCCACTCCAGACATCCCCAGCGTGCAGGTGTACTACTTACTTTGACAGAGCCAAGCGGGATCGAATGTATATGTTCACAATAAATACATCACCCTGGGGATGGGAGCTGGAAGAGGGTATACCTAATGAGTTGTGCAGAATATTGGATGGGATTTGTGTATTTGTGTATATATATGTTTTTCCCTCCAAGAACACGGAAAAAAGTGTCTAACCGTGGGCTCATTGTTCTCCACACGTAGCCACGTACTGGCTGTGGTTCAGGAGGTCAAGTCTGCTTGAACAAACAGTGCTTTGGCCACTGAAGTGAAATGTGTGGGGAGATGAGAGAATTTCTGGTGAATATTACTTTGTGCACTGTTCTCTGCTCTGGAATGCCTGCAAAAATAGCAAGGCTTTTGTGAGGCTTTGCCTTGCATAAGTAAATTTATCTGCAAATTATATTTACCCTCTTCCAGCTTGCTGCTCAGACTACCTAAATCTGAGCGGTGATGCTCAGCTGCTGCTGGCCACACTGGTCATGCTGCATCCGTTCCTGTTTCTTAATGGGTTTCGTTCAGATAACCACATTTCTGGGCTGAACTTCACTCCTGCTCTTCAGGCCAAAGTGTGTACAAACCCAGCTCCCTTTCTTGGGATGAAAAGCTTGGGTAGTGCCCAGTTAGCTTTGTTATGGGAGCTACGCAGGGTTTTGTGTTTAAATGCAAGGCTTCTTGAATGCTGAATTTGGGATGGGAGATGCATAGAGGGTCTCTGGCAGGAATAAAAAACCCAAATCATCTTTCACAGATGAAATGTAATTGCAGAAATACTTTGGAGCATGGAGGCGAGAGGTGTGTGAACATTGACAAAGGAGACAGTCCAGCTCTGTGAAAAAAGAGGGAGTAAGGTGTACGGACGAGAGGCGTTATGCCTACATGCGCACACTAGCTCAGCTATCCATTTTCGGCTCTTTCCGCAGCAGCACTGGCCAAATTTCCAGCAATGGTGAGAAATAGCAATAGGAACCTGCACAAAAGCTTCCTTCTCGGGTGGTCCCAGCAGATGTGTCCTGCTCAGTGCTCCATGGTTTGGTGATCGTCGCCAGCCAAATGCAGGAAAACTCTTTCCCAACCAAAATTTGGTGTTAAATTAAATTCTGAGTGTGTCAGCAGATATCCCCACAGCTAAGCATGTAATCCCACTTATATCCTGAGATAACTTTGGCAGCCAGGTCTATTTTTCCCCCATTCCCTTTAATCCATAAAACCTGGATTCTGTATTTACCTCCTGGGGCAGAAAACATTCCAAGTACTGATTAAAAGCCTCTGTGTATACAAAATCCTTGATCCTGAGCCACCTCAGTGTGGAGGGCTGAGGATAAAACCTCAGGGTGGATCTTGGGCTTGTGGCAGCCAGGGGATGGAAAAGCCCATCTGTGGAGCTGAGAAAATGGCAGCTCCGCTTCCAGATTAATTCAGCTATGAGAAAAAGGAGTAGAAGCAAGGGGTGTGCAGCTTTTAGGTACCTTAGTACTTAGAAGAGCTCCAGCTGTTGTGGGATGGGAGCAGCAAGCCCTGATGTGCTGCTAGAAGCAAAGAGCCACCCTTCGGTGGTGGAAGTGAGCCCAGACTGGGGGAGGCTGAGGCTTTCCAAATGAGCCGTGGGCTTTGGAGCTGTCTGAGGGCTTGCCTGGGGTTTTGTACTGGAGTTTGGGAAGTGTTTAGGGAGTGAGGAGGGGAAAGGATGGGAAATCCACAGAGCAGCAGCATGGGGTTGCCCCAGTTGCTCTCTCTGCCCTTGTAGTAGTGGTGTGAATTATCTGATGGAGCTGTGAAATGCTGTCTGCTGTGTTTGACCATCCTGGATGGTCATGGCTTGATGATTGATGGAGACCTTGGGTTGGATTTCTTTCCTTCCACCTCCTCCTTTTCTGTACCAAGACCAGCTGGTCTTCAAGCCTCTCTTGAGACTGTTCCCCACCTTCCCTTAGACCCTCTCTTTCCCTTTGTGTCCCCCACCTCCATCGCAGCCAGGGGTGGGAATGAAGCCCAGAGCTTTCTGGGTCATTGGGACCAACACCTCCCAGGCAGACACCACGACCCTGTTTACACAGGGCTGAGTAAAAACTGAGCAACTGCCTCCACTTTGGCTCAGCGCAGCTCCAACAGCGAGTTTTCAAATGTGTAATTTAAGCCAAGAGCTTCACTTTACTACATATTTTCCACTGTGAGAGAGTCCCCCTTACAATACACTGGCGTATCCAGCTTTGTGTGGGCGGCACAGCCAGCAGAAGCTGATCTCGTTCCTAATTTTCCATAGATGAAAGGGAAATAAATCAATGTGAAACCAGAGCCAGGAGCCGGCATCGTTCGGCACGGAGGGGGAAGAAGCAAAAGAGCAACGCCGCGGTGTGCTGTGCCGCAGCTTGTAATGAGGGAGAATCTGTTTTTAAACTATCCCTTCTGGTTCACACATATGTCATTGAAAAATAACTTCTATAGGAAAAAGCCAGCCCTTTAGCTCAGTTATTAGTGGATTATTTGATTTGGATGGAAAGAGGAAACTTGGAACAGTGTGATCAGCCCTTGGTAAAGCGGTGACATCAGGAGATGAAGTTGGATGGGGGAAACGCAGCGCTAAATGAAATGGTAAAGAAAATAGGGAACTTGAGTATGTGGTCAGGTCTGCACAACCACAAGAAGAAATAGGAAGGCTGGGCAGGCTCAAAGTTGGGTTTACGTGGAGTTTTCAGAGACTGCACGCTCCCCTCCAGGCTGCATCTCCTCTCCAAAGAAAACGCTGCAATTCCCTCATTTTGTATCAGAACCGTAGCCTGGATAAAAGGGCCCTGCCCAGAGCCGACCCTCGGGCTGCGGATGGGGACAGCAGCCAGGCCGTGGGGCTGCTCGGGCCGTGTGTGTTGGGCCCTGCTGCACCTTTGGGTGGTGACAACTGGGACCTGGAGGGTTGGCGGCACTGGTGGGGGAGAGCTGGGCTACCTGGTGCTCAAAGAGCAGTGGAGGACAAGGGGAAATGGGGACTTGGGTTTCTTCCAGGCATTCCTAATGAATGCGATGAGGAAAATGGAGAAAACAGCTTTTTTTAAGCCTGTTCTATGGAGCACGGGATGTTGAGCATATGCTTCAGAAAGGCAGTGTTGTTTGGAATACACCGGATGCAAAATGAGGGTGTTATTTCAAAATTGCTCATTGTTTCATTTTCTCTTCTCTCCCTCTCCGCTTTATTAACTGCTAGTTAAAGGGCTGGCAGATCATGATAGACAATGACATCCATTCATTTTCTCCTATTCATTTCTCAGAGGCCTGGGCTGGGCTTTCATGGTGGGGTTTGGGTTGTTTTTAATGTCTGTGCTGGACAGTGGAAGGTCAGGCTGACACTATCCTCCCTTTATGTAAATACCTCCCACAACGTGCAGACTATCAGTTAATGTGGCTTTCCAGTGGGCCTGAATGTGAGTTTTGTGGGATGCTGCCCTTGGGGCTGTTGTCCTGGCAATACCGACCTGCGCTGGTCCCCTCACCCCGGCCTCAGGGCACCGCTGAAGCAATCGGCACCCTGACGGAGGGCGGTGGTGTGGGTGCAAGCTGCTGCCCGTTCTTCTGCACCGCAGGAGCGGCAGGCAGGGTGTGCGTGCAGAGGGGGAAATCTTTCACTTCTTTTTCACTGCAACCGCTGATGTGAAGCCAAACTTTGCCTGGGTCTGGTACCTTCCCAGATTGGCCCGGCAGTTGGCATTGCTGCTTGGTGGGGTCTGAGCCCCGCTGTGATGCTAGGCACTTGCACTGGCTGTCAGGGAGAGCACCACCTTGTCATACTCTCCTGTTATTTCATCCTTGCATGAAAATTTCTTTCCTTGACTGTCAAGAGGAGGTTGCAGTTGCAAAAGGCCATTGCCAGGTGCCTCCTGAGTTGCCCCGCTTCAGCATATCCATGGAAGCAAACTTTTTGAGCAAATATTGAGTTCTTTTTTTTTGAATAGTCTAATTTGCTGCTTGCAAGGGTTCAGAAGCATAATCTGACTTGATGCTTCAATTAGGGAACAAAACCACACCGTGTGAATAGACCTGAGCCAAATCAGCTCCTATTGCAAAACAGTCGGAAGGAACTGCTTGAAAAACTTCTGCTGTGGAGTTATTCACACTTGTTATTTTGTGAACACACTGGAATAGACAATAACTTAAAGAAAAGGAAAAAAAGAAAACCATGTTTAAATTCTGGATAGATACCTGATGGAGAGCTTCTGGTATTCTGAATAATCTGTTGCTATAAAGTCACTCTGCTGGTGGTATTAATATTGTAAACAGATAGTGGGTGCATCTGTTAAAGAATACCTGTGAACTCAGCACTACAATTTTTGAGCATTTTTTTAAAGAGCTCCTTTCAAAGCTATCCTATAGATTTATACTATTCCTGGCTAAGCGTTTGTAATCTGGACGCAGCGGGGAAAACAACAGCCATATAGTGACCATGCTATAAAGGTGGTGTTTGGGCTAGATGTAAAGACAGTGACAACAGCACATGGTGATTGTGGGGCCTCTATTTTTAGGGCTCAATGCTGTAATTTGTGTGGAGCATGACATAAATGCTGATTTTAAGTTACCAAATGAAGAGTTTGAAGGCAGAAATCACAGAGTGACAAGCTGGTGTGTGGTCATATGGGGAAAAAAAAAAATAACTCTAAGGGTTTGATCCTAGGGTGTTTGCTGGAGAGCCAGTAATGATTACAAGTCTGTCGTGCAGATGGATAAGCCACTCTCTTTGAGTAAAGGCTCATCCAAGGTTGTCTGGGTGGCAGCGCCAGCCTGAATGTGGCTGGCATCTGATGACAGGTAGCAGCAAACCCTTGGGCTCTGCCATGATGTTCCTCTGAGAGCTGCCAGAGGAGCTGGCAGGCTGAGACCTGGAGATGTTTGGTTTTCGCCTCCATCCTTCTTGGGTCTGGAAAATTGAGGAGAAGAGGGTGTTTTCCATGTATAGGCAGAAATGCAAGAAGAACTGCTTATTTTGTGGTGCTTCAGCTCATCTTTTTCCAGTTACTGTGGGAACTGGGAATGTCAGAGATGCTTTGAGATTAGTCAGGTCTAGATTCCTTCTAATTTGGGTCTCGTGGTTGCTTAAACTTTTCTTATGGTAGGAACATTAGAGATGTGTTCTCGTTGTGCATGCCTATATCTGATCAGACGTGAACTCGCTGCAAAGCCTCCCCTCAGACAAGGAACTTGTATGATGCCTTTCTTTTACCTAGCTGTTTGTTTCCGTGACATTTATAGGAGTTTAATTATATTGAGCCTTTTTCCTCTGTCAAAAGTGATTGAAATCAGCTATTAAGAATCAAGAGTTATTGAGATAGATGGACACACCTGTGGCTGCACAAAGAGATCACACATGGCTTGCTTTCAGGGGAAACCAGCCAAAAAAATGCATTGCTGTCCTAATGCATTCATTAGGGAAGAATGCTTCCTCATGTGTTAGAGTTATTTGATTTGAAGGTTTAAACTCAATGTGGTTTCTGGTATACACAAGAGAGATGAATATTTAGTTGCTAGCAGTTGCAATTGCAGAGGTGGCCAGAAGGCTGGGTTGTTTCTTTGGTGAAGGTGTTTCCTTCTAGCATGCCTGCTGTGCATACACCAGCTCTACTCCAAATATTTCCTCTAGGTAGGATCCTTATAGGGAGAGACCCAGTTCTGCTCTCGCTCCTTGTGCTGGCCAAAATACAAGAACTGGTTCTGCCTAGCTGAATGGAGGCAACATTTAAGATTACATGCAAGGAGTGTGCACAGATCAGGTCTGCTAAGGACCTACACCAGGTCTGACCTTAACATCTCACACATTCCCTAGGATACGGTGCAAGTGTGCCAAGTCCTTCTGCCAAGCTGGCCCTGCATGTACAGTCTGAACCTGCTTTTCTCTCATTCCAGCTCTTCTCAGAATCGGGTTTCCTATTTTTCAGTCAAAACTGGAGAGAGGAAAAGAGAGTCAGAGTATTTACCATGTTCATGGGAGATTTGGAGCAGCCAAAGAAAACTGAGTCACTTGGGAAGGGTTCTCTGCAGTCAGGTTTTTTTACCTTTTTTTTCACTCTTCCCCTGAAATAGAAGGAACACCTTTCCCCAGCCAGCAACTCAGAAATAAGCCAGCAAAGGAGTTATTTCTTCCAGTCGAGCCTGGTTAGTAGCATGGTCTAGGTAGATCACATTGCAAGGTTTCCGTCCCACAGCTATGAGAACCTTTGGGGCCTTTGGTTGACTCAGTCCCAGCGAGCCAAGGGATTCCGGCTCCTGTCCCATTTTCTCTTCTTGGGGAAGGTGTTACTGCAGGACATCAGTAAATGGTTTCTCAAGAGAAGAGTGTCAGCTGAGGATGGTCCCCAGCTGGCCAGGAGAGCCACAGCAGGCTGCTCGTTGTAGATGGACACAGTTCTTCATCCTCCAGCCCTAGGGTCCCCCTGGAGCTGGCGTTCACCAGCTGAGGGTGTGGGCTTCTTGCAGGGCTGGGGCTGAAATCAGAGCACTGGCAGGTACCATGAGAGGTCTTGTGGCTTGGCTTTGCATCTGCTGCAGGTGATGGAAATCCTAAGGATTACTGGGGCTTGGCTTGGGTGACTGGTGAGGAGGAGGGTAAATGGCACATGCTCAGATGGCTTCAAGCTGGCTCAGGTCAGCCCTGCAGAGGAGGGGTTCAAAGCTGGTGGAGAGCACTGGTGTCCTCCAAAGGGCCGTGGGTGGGACAGGGAGCCAGCCCTTGGCTGCAGGTTGCTTTATCAGGGCCTCTAGCATGGGCTCCTGTGGCTGTGCTGGCCAAGTCGAGGTCCATCCCTGCAGACGTGACGCGTGGTCAGTGCTCCAGCGGGAAATGCACGCTCTGCTCTGGAGGCAATGCCCAGGCGCTCTGTAAACACCCAGCGATAGCTGCGTTTGACGTGTCCCATCTTTTGCAGGAAGAGGTCGGGGATAAAGATTAAGCCCTGGCTTTAGGAAGGCCTCTAGGCATATGTCAGGCTTTAGCAGGGTGCATGCCCATGCCAGAAGCAGAAACTAAGTCATCTGGAAGTCAGAGTCTTTCAAAAGTACCCAAATCTGGATGCTTTCCTCCTCTATCGGTGGAGGAGCTTGTTTAAGTTAGCAGTGCTAAACAGCTGCATCTATAGATGCCACACTTTAAAAATAGACACTCTTAGATATATACAGTGTGGATGTGCGGAACACGTACGCAAGCACTGCGGCTGCAAAGCAGAGCACAGAGAAGCGTGCAAAGGGGCTGTGGAGGAAAGCATCCTCGTCACTTGTGCACCACATGAGGTGGATGTACTCCGGAAAAATATCATGTTGCTGGGTGATAATTAAAGTCTCTGTGCTAATATGTCTGTGTGGGGCGATAGATTTAGGAACGCAACCTTAAATCTGGTATTTCTGAAATTGTGGAGCCCTTGCAGCTCTGTATTTTAAATTGTGGATGTGTGTGCGCACAGGCGAGTCGTTTTTAAAAGAAAAATTGCAAAATCAGCTTCAGCCATGTGGTCTCACGTTGACATCTATAAAGTTTATCGGCAAGCATGGGACATGCGTGTACGGGCACCTGCATGCATTTATGTATGTGTGTACATATATGAAACATCTATTATGGGCAACCTAACATGCAGCTGCTACTTTAGAGAGAAAATATTTACTCCAATGTGATGAAATTTGAACTAGAAGTCATGCAGCTTAATAAAAACGTGTGGTTTAGATTCCTTGTTCTTCGCATATGTTTCTAATATGGGGGGGGGGGGTCAGACCATCTGCCCAGAACACACAATTTAGGAAAAAAAAAAGTTTAAAAATGCTCATTTTGCAAATATAAAGACTGACTTTACAATAGGAAAATTAAATTTGAGAGTCGTTTTCTCTCTTTGTTGGGGTGGAGAGATGCCGGACTGTCAGGGGTTTCTTCTTTTCTTTTTCTCTTTTTTTTGCCTTTAAAAACCTGAACTGTGCGCTATTATTTTTCCTCTCTTTGCAAAATAGCTGCACAAACCTCTCATGTTATTTTTGCCTATGTTACCACAGTGCTTGGCCAGGCTGTAGAGAAGGAGCAAATATAAAGCAGCCTTTTGTCACACCAGTCTACGCAGCCCCTCTCCCTGTCCGTCCGTCCGTCCAGGCTGGGGCCGCAGAGGAGGGGAAGCAGTTCAGTTGCATCCCGCTTTCCGTGTCCATAACATTGTTTCACACCCAAAAAATCCTAGCAGACGGTGGTTTGTTTAACAGATATAAATATATAAAAATAGCCAGCGGAGCTGAGCATGATGGTTGTTGATTTAAGGATATCTGTCTCTTTGGGTGTTTTTAGCAGGTCTTTGTATTTGCTTTATTTTTTGAAGGCATCTTGGCTGCCTTTTCCTTTCCTGCAGTCCCTACCGCTTGGCTGCTGCTTTGCCCTGGGCATACCTTCCCGTCCCATTGAAAGAGTTACGGTGTTTGTGCTTGCTCAAAAGAGGAGGAATGCAGACAAATCAACAGCGGCCCTGTGCATGGCAGCAGTTTTAAGAGGGACCTAGGGGAGCAGGGGTCTCGAAGTGGAAGGGAAAATCAAAGCTTGCAAATATTCGGTTCCAAAGGAGCTCAGTGTGTGACGGTGATGCCACCACGTTTGCAGCGGCTCACGTAAGGCTGCCTGCGCAGAGCTGTAAGGCGTGAGGATAAACAGAAGCCAAGGAGTCATTTCTCATCTGGGTGGGTCCTGCTCCTGTGTGCAATTAGCTGCAACAGTTATTAAAAGTACTTGTCTGCTCTTCAGTGCAGTCTATGGAGCACACAGTCGATGTCTGGTGGTTTGCAGCACCAGACATGAGTCAAGGGAAAGCTGGACGCGTCCCCCGGTATGTGCGTGGGATGGATGCTGCCTCCTGCTCTGCACTGCCTGACCCGGGATGCTCCTGCGGGAGCCTCTCAGCTGGCGTTGTAAGGACGAAGGATTTAAACTACAGTCCACTTTCTGCTGCGTTGGCTGCATCTACCTTCAGATTTTTCCTGTTTGTTTTTTCTTAGCTTAAATTTTGCTGTTTGCTGGAGAAACCCCCCCCTTGCTACCAGCAGCCGTGCTTCTCACCCAGCCTGGCTCTGCAGGTCCTGCCCCATCAGTGCCAATGGCTGGAGGAGGGCTGCGTGGGGCGGACCTCCCGAGGGATGCTGCACTGTCCCCGCAGTGGCTTTTCCAGCTCTGAAACAAAAACCCTGGAGAACCGCATTGCTACAATAGCCTTGTAGTAAATACTTCGTAGATTTGATGCTTTCTGTGCTTCTGCCAATGCCACCTGTTTTCCAAGCTGCCTCTTTCTTAAGGATTGTTTTTCTCCCCACCCTGTGTCCCCTAAGTTCCTGCGATCTTAATTAAATGACAGGTTGCTAATTTGCCTTATCTGTGTTTTTCCACCCATTTGGTAAATTTTCAAACAAAAACTGTTCTCTGAGGTCTAAGCATCGGCTTTTAGCTAGGAAAGACACGTCGCCCACTGGAAGCAATGCTCATTTATGGTTTACGGTGGGAACCACAGGGTAACACACTGAGAGATGTGCACGTAATGCTTCATCTGAGCTCTGTGGCCCCCTTGAGTCAGTTAGGGTCAAGGTTGAATAAGGTGAAGTACAGCCTCAAAGCATAAAGCAGCCCCAGAGCTTTTTGGGATCTTTAAACTGGTGATTAGACCTTTCTTCTGAAAGGATGGAGGTTTCAATTAGGCGAAGCGCCTGGGGATGAATCAGTGTTGGCAGCGAAGGGATGGGGAGATGGTGCAGGGAGGATGGGGCCGTGTGGTCCGGGTGGCGAGTCTGGAGCTTGGCTTGGGCTCTTGCCCCATCATTAAACATCCATTTGAGCTCGGTCAGGTTTTTTTCTTCTTGTCCCTTTTCTGTTCTCTTCAGGGCATTGTCTGTCCCTACACAAGAAGCTCTCGGGGCAGGACGTGATGGTTAAGTGGAGCGGGGTAGCAGAGGGCTGAGGAAAGGGTGACTGTAGAGATGTTACATGGGACCGGAGAGAATAAAAGGGCTCTGGGCTGTCAGGATTTGGTGAGGATTCCAGGGAAAACAGCAGAAAGAAGTTAGCAATGATTAATGGGTTTGACAAACTCAGTCATTTAGAAAGGAAAAAAAAAATCTTTCCCCCATTTTGAATAGGAAACTGGAATGGTGGATGGGTCCGTCCATCGCCTGTAAAGCCCCGTTGTGTAAATAATCCATACTGCTGAGGAATACTGTGTATGTTGTCTTTGGGAAATAGCTCTGCGTTGTCACTTAAACAAAAAAAGGACTTCGGCATAAGCTCTGGCTTCGCCTTTGCTTCGGCCTTGCGCCGAGGGTGCTCGGCGTTGTGCCGGAGGAGTGTTTACTTTAGGGTAGGGCGTTATTTACATTGCGTGGTTATCGGAGCTGGGGCTGGGGGCGGGAAGTAGCCGCCTGGAAATGAACCTCGTATTAGCGTCTCCTGCTCTGCTAATGACTTGAGTCCTTGACTGGTATTTGGGTATTGGCAGAGTGACAGCTTCTTCAGGAGAGCTTTCCAGAATTAGCAAAGCCATCTGGCTTTTGTTCTCCTCTTAAAGAATCACTTGTCCTTCCCTTCCAGGAAGGAGTCCTTGCTAAACCGCTCATAATTTGTGTTGTGATATTATGCCGACAGACCTACAGCATGCTGTGGTCTCTGCAAGCTCATATGAAACACAGCCCCTCGCTCTGATAAGGCTCTTTTTTAAGAAACAGCCATGGAGCGGCTGACCCGAGGATCCAGCAGTTACGGATGGAGGAAGCATGACGTGGCATTGCCTGTGTTTCCATCCATCGGGGCGAGGCTGGGTGTTGAGGACAGCTCGGAGCGGACGGTAGCAGGGTTCAGCGAAGGATAAGAGGCATAGAGGAGAGGACCACACTCCTTCAAAGCCAGTGGCCAGGGCTAACAGCAGGGCAATGGATCCCCGCGTGATAGGAAATTGGGTTCCTCCCTGGGATTATAAAATATAAAGGGTGAAAATTACTGGGGAGGTTAATTACCTTTGAGCCAAAGGGTTTATTTTCTTCTTGTTGTTGTGGCCAGAGAAAGAAGCATGTGGGTTGTCCAAATAATTACTGTAGCTTGTGTTCTGTAAGTTTAATACCAGAAATGCTAATGGCTAGCTTTGGGGTGGGGATGCAGGGCTAGGCTGACGTGTCATGAGAGCAGGGTTTCTTAGGGTACCTCTCTCCTAGGTGGAGATGCAGTGAGAAAGAAAGACTATTATCAGCCCTTGAGAGGTTTTTTCTTGAAGCCATATTTGGTTTTAGTGAAACTTCTATCCCTTTTCTGCTTAATTAAACCTATTTTTTCTAAAGAGGGCTCAGAAGAGGCTCCTATCCGAGTGCCAAAAGCCAGAGTGAACCATTCTTGCGGTAACTGGAGCCCGAGAGGGGAAATAGCAGAGGTCTCGCAGCAAAGCTGCCCCGTCCATTCCTGCAGCCCCTCTGCGCAGGATGGGGAAGCAAACATCCGGGTTGGATTTATCCAAACCACCAAGTATTTGTAGCTGACTCATGACTGTGTGTGAGTCAAGCTTTTTTTCTTTTTCTTTTTTTTTTTTTTTAAGCCAGTCCTTCAACTGTTGCCTTCCCATTTTGTAATGCAAAATTTTTGGAAGCCCAAAGGATGCTCCATCTGGTGAGCTCGCTCCTGTCCATGGCCAGCCAGCGAGAGGGGTTCAGGACACAGACAGAGGGACCAGTGAGGGTGACGAGGCTTCATCTGACCCCGTTGCTGCCGTTTGGCTTCTCCTCTGGAGCAGCTGTGTTTAAACGAGGGACTCTGGGATGATGCCAGTAAATCAAAGGACACAGAGATGCTCTGAGCGGTTATCATACCTCTGACTTGGGGTCTCGCTACACAGGCAGAGCCGGGGGCACAGTGAGCTCTGGGTCATCCCTTGCTTCCCTTCTTCACCGACTTCTCCGATACCAGTCTTGCTCCAAGCCGTGCAGACAAGGAGCCGCTCGGAGCCCTGGGGCAGGGCAGCAGCTGTGTCCTTAGCAGAGAGCCTCTGTCCATGGGCAAGTGCTGATGACAAGTCTTATCAAGTGGAACATCTGAGGGCCGGCAGGCTGTCTCTGAGACAGGCATTAGGTTTTTTGGAAGCTTGCTGGTGGCTGGGATCTCTAAGTTTTCACTTCATCAGAGAGCTTCGTTGAACCTCTGCCCCTCTTCAGCCACCTGACTGGGTTTGCATTTATGGAACCTAGTGAGTTTGTCATGATAAAACTCAGCATCATCCCAATTGCTTCCAACAATTTTTAAGATTTTTGTCTGTGTGTGTTAGTTGTACATCCCGGGCCTGTGGTTATCAAATTTAAATGTAGGAATTTTTAAAAAAAGCACATCAAGTATTTATTCTTATGGGTTTTAAGAGTCTCTAAGACTTCTGGGGTAATGCACTAAAACAACAGTCCAGTTAATTATTGGTGCGTTGAATCCGAAGAATCCCAGTACTTACGGAGCTGCTGCCAGTGCCAGATGAAGTCACTCCGATTATCCTCACCAGCTGTTTGTTTTGTTGAACCACAGAGATTTCTCCAAGTTACTGAAGTTGATGCCATTGGAAGTGATGTGACATTTTTGCACACATATAGAATAAGTGTTAAAAAATGCTCCAGAAGAGCTTTTCCAGTCTTGTCTGGGAGCTGTCTGGGGAGTTGAATTAAACTGGCTTGATGGAACTTAATCCATAAAGCAAATGAGTCATCAGGCATAAATGGCTTTACCATAAATGTCAGGCAGATTCTTACTGGTCCTGACAGTTAGCACTTACATCTGTTTGGTGGAGCAAATAAAAGCCTCGCAATTCACAATCATTTTCATAAATGTGCTGTCCTGCCTCTTCCTCTTCATGGGAAGCTCTAGGAATAAAGGTCAAAATGTGATTTGTTCCCCCTTTTAAAAACTGGCTCTTCTGATGCATGAAATATTGGTTATTTTCAGGTAAAAATTAACCTTTTTTTTCCCTCCGCTTCAAATTTTTTTTGTCAAACCTGGAAAACACAACTGTGCCTTGCCTCTGCATGCAAAGAAGTACCCCAGTTACTGGAGCATTTTCATGAGCCCTGTGTGCCCAGAGGTGCCCAACTTGTTCACAGGCCAAAAGGGGACTGGGGCTGGAGGACACCATGCTGGTGTCCTCTCCTTCAAAGCGATACCAGTGCATTACTGACTTGCTCCCTGACTTAGATACCTCTTTACTTGAAAATAGGTCTTAAAAACCTAAATGACTTGGCTGGTAAAGTCTTTAAACCACTCGTACTGTAATTGCAAGTTCTCTCTCTTACAAAGGCTTCATGGAAAATCCATAGCTGGTGCATGTGCGTGTGTGCAGGGGGGAAATTAATGGTATCTTCGTTATCGCTTCTCTTGCTGAAGAAAGCAGATGCTGACAGAGGAAGGAGAGAGGCTTGGGTGTTTTGTGTAACCATAACAGTGAAACAAATAGAACTTGAGTGCAGAAAGGGAGGGGAGATGGCTGCCCCCTTTGTCAGCCCGCGCCAGAGCTGGGGGCAGCTATCTCTTGGTGAAATTTATTAGCGGCAACACACTTAGGAGGACACAAAAGGCTTGCGAACCTCCCAGCACGGCTTGCTCTATTTAAAGTCGGCTTTTTAAATCAAAGAAATGGGGCTCTTGACAGCAGAGCTTTGTGCATCTTTTGTGAAGTTCAGATAGTGGGGCTTTTTATTACAGGCTAAATTAGCCCATTTTATTGTTTTGCGCTGAGGGATGAGGTCAGTTGACTGGGAATCTTGCTAACAAGGTTTTACTCCTGTCTGCTTTTTACAAGTGTTAACACGGGGGTATCCACCAGCGCCATGCACTTGCTGTTAATGAAACAAAGATGAATGGTCTAGCAGCCCCGTGAGCTCTCCTCCTTCTCCCACCACTGAGCTGCTCAACCCATGTCAGTGTACTTGAGCTCAGATGCTCCCTGGGGCTCTTATTCCTCCAAAATCGGGTGTGTTGGCTTTCCTTCTGATTTTGCATGCTTGCATGCTGTTACTGGAACGACAAGAAAAGGATGAACTTTGCTGGACAGGGTGATTGATTGGGTTTGAAAAGGAAATGGGAAAATAGTAGGCATGTTGAATGATGCTCGTGAAGCGTGGTGAGCTCTGAAGGAGCTGTCTGATGCAGCTCACGCTTTTTCCTGGCACACTTCACATACCAAATTTATTCAGTTACGCACTGATTTTCTCAGGTTCTTGACCCAGAACTAGCAGGAAGCTTCCCTCGTTCATCCTTCCCCGCTTACTCAGCAGCAACTACTGGGCCAACACCGTCCTTTGGTGTGTTGAGTGAGGCTGGGGTTTCTGCTGTGGCTCCAAGATTTGAGCCTGTGGCTCCTGGGACTTGCAGGTGATGTCTCTCCATGTACTCAAAGGCGCTGCCAATGCTTTGAGCCATCAGACCCAGAGGATGCTCAGCTCCTGTTGTGCTGCAGGGAAGCAGGGTGGGATCAAGCCAGGATTTCTCCCCATGTATGGCTCAGGAGCTGCCATAGCTGAGACTAAAAGCAAGCTCAACTTTAGCAAATTCTCTTCTGCTTAACCTTTTGCACTGTGTTTAGCCAACATGCCTTTCTTTGCTTTATCTGTTCCTTGAGGAAACGCAGTTATAGCCCTGGTCACTTATAGGATGCAGACTATCAGCTCTCCTTGAGGTGTAAATCCAACCTTATCAAGAAGAAAAAGCTTTCAGCCTTCCGTCCTTGCCTCTTGGAGACAAGTACCAAGTCTGCTTTTGTGGCTGTTTTATTTCAGCTTACCCCAACATTGCTGGACATGCCCCATGACCCTGTGGAAACTGAGGAGCTTTAACCACCTAAGTGAGAGAAGGGCATAAATGGCTTAACTCAGGTGTCAATGAGTGGCAGTGGTGGTTGAAATCCTGTGTGCAGAAATAGCAGCTGGAAGGACCTTCGTGTCATCGACTTAAAAAAAATAAATAATTTTCCTTGGCCAGGTTGGGCATCCTCCCCTGGAGGGAGCTGCAAAGGGGCAGCCTGTTTTGTTGCTCTGAATTGCCTTTGAAGACAGGGATGATGATGTGTGGTGTGAGTAACCTCATAACCCCCCCCAGCTCCTTTAAGTCTCTGCTCAGGGCTGGGCAATGTCCTCTAGGTCACACCACGGCTGAGTTCCCCATGCAGGTCACATTGTCCCGTGGCGGTCAGAGCTGGCTGGAAATAGGAAATGTTCTACGGGACAAAAACTTGGCATTTTCTCTTTTCCCAATACTGCATCCCCATTTCTGATGGTTACGCTGAAAAAGAAAAAGCCAGAATAGTAATGACAGAAGTGCTCTACAGATTTGTTAAAAAAAAAAAATAAAGTGGGAAAGGGAGAAGGAAAGACTATTTCTCTTTCTTAAAATAGAAAATTGAAAACCACTTTGCAGACATTTCTGTTAATTTTGTAAAGGTTATTCACAGGAAACAATGACTATTAAGCTTAAACCAATGCTTAATTTTAGGGTAACCTGTGTAGCATCTGAGAGGTGCCCAGGCGTTACAGTGAGCTGCTTCAGAGATGGACGCGATAACTTAGAAATTGAGGGGGCAAACCCCAGGCAGCCGTAAGCTGCCCCTGCCCCTCAGAGGATGCGGCCAGGTCCACGTGGTCCTTGCAACCTTTTTTCCTGGTGGATCTCTGCCAAAAAAGCAAACAGCTTGAGTTTGGGTTGGTTTTTTTTTTTGTGAAGTTGATGGGACGTGTCCATGGGAGGCTGAGCTCCCCGTGGACCCAGCGGCACCCGCGGCTGGACCACGTGCAGCTTGCGTGCACGAAGGCAGATTTGGCCCGTAATTTCAAAAATATCCTTTGGTTTTCCACGGGGCTGTTAGCCGGTCTGGCCAGGCTCCATTCGGAGCTTCTGGTTCCTATTACGTGCCCAAGTCATCCTCCCAATTTTGCTGTAATGCTCCTTCTTTTTCCCCTGATGCCTTAGCCATGTTTTTCTATTATTAATAGAAAAGATTTTTTTTTTTCTCCTAATGAAAGTATCAGCTCTAATAATCCAAGTAGTAAATTCTTGTCTTATGTAACTGTCTACTGAATAAACCGGGTTCTGGCGTTATGGTTAAGCAGTGCAGTGGTTCTTTAGGAAACTAAAGAGCAATTCCTGCTCTGACTTTTGGGCTGTGGCTGCATCGTGCTTCGTTCGCTATATAGCAAGTGGTCTGTTAAGCAGCCTCGGTGCCTAATGAGCTTGCTCTGCACCTGGTTTTTAATAAGCCACTGCAAACCCCCTCCCTCTTTTCTCTTTTTCTGATTATCAGATGCATTTCTGATATCTTTCTATGTCTGCCGCGCTGTTGTGGGTGGAAAATTGAGGTGAGGCAAGATGTAGAAAAGGGACTTTTTTGAGACCAACTGATGAGGTGGGAGGAGGAGAGAAATTTTGAGGCCAATAAACAGCTTTTTGGACTGGGCAAGGCAACTCTGGAGCCCTGCAGAGCTGCGCAGGACTGGGCAGGAAAGGAGTTCTTTTTATTGTCCACAGGATACTGCTGATTTGGGGTGCGTGGAGCCCTTTTGTTTTATTTTTACTCTATCTGCTTTGCCCAGGGCTGTCAGCACTGTTGTTTTGTAGGCATGGGGGTGACCTCTCTGCAGATGCAGTTATCTTTTGGGAAGGTGCGCTTGGGACCGGGCATGAAGCACAGCGGCTTCACACCTCGTGGAGCAGCTTGAGATAAGCCTCTGCTTGGCCCGGCCCTGGACACGGAGGGTTCATCTCAGGGTTCATCTTCACGGCTCATCTCAGGCGACATGCCCGTGCCAGGGAGGTGGCCCTGCCAAGTGTTTGTGTTTTGCTTTTCATTTCTTGGTGGTGTTTCACAGAATCACAGGATGGTTTGGGTTGGAAGGGACCTTTAGAGGTCACCTAGTCCAACCCCCCTGCAGTGAGCAGGGACAGCTTCAACTAGACCAGGTTGCTCAGAGCCCCGTCCAACCTGACCTTGATGTTTATTCCCTTGACCGCAATATTGGGCTGGTGGCTCCAAGTGCTCCACGTCTCCCTGACCCTCTGTCTTTCCTTCCCCGCAGGGTGACATCCAGCAGCTCCTGATCGTGGCGGACCCCCGAGCAGCCCACGATTATTGCGAACACTACAGCCCCGACTGCGACACCGCCATCCCAGACTCCCCCCAGTCCCAGGACCCCAACCAGGATGAATATGTAAGTCTCTGGGGATGCTTTTTGGGTAGCAGCATCCAGCTCTATATTGTGGTTGCAAGCACGCTTGGCTTTTTCCTCNCTGTCCAAAACAGGCACCTGTTTCTCAATTTCCAATTTTACTGTTGAACTTGTAAAAAGATTAAGCAATTCTTTTTCAATATTCTTTGAAACAACAGGTGTTAAATGAGGGAGAAACATTTTTGCCCATGTATTTGATATTTGATTTTCATTTTGGCAGAAATGCTGCCAGCTCGTTGTATAAGCTGCTGTGCTCGGTATTTTTTCTACAAAGAGTTAGCCTCAGACCTCTACTTTAAAAAAAAAAAAGAAAGAAAAAAAAAGACTGAAACACAATACTTTTTTGTTTATGCAGCTCAATTAGAAATGTCTGGGTGTGGCTGATTTCCAGAAGAGCATCACCTGAATTTTACACATTTTTAAGAGGTCTCAGGCTCAGCTCACTTGAAGTGGTGTCCTCAGCTGCTTCTCAGCATCTTGGTCTGATTTGCCAGTCCATGCACTCTCTTGCTTTCAGCTGGTCTCAGATCTGCGGGTTCCTGCCCGAATCTCCATGAAGCTGTAATGCCATCAGCCCGCTCCAGCTTAGCTTTAGGATTGAATGAAGAACCTGAGGCTGGCAGGGCTCTGGGGAGCAGAGTGATGCTCCCAGGTGAGGCATGGCCACCCAGCCCCAGGGAAGTGCCGTAATGGCTCTGCCAGCGCTTCTGGAGAAACAATAAATAAGTAAAATAAAATAGACTTTGGTAAGATCAAAATATGTGGTAGTAGGAAAATAAAACTCTTCTTTCAGAGCCAGCAGTTCAACAAGGGCTGGCTTGTCTTAGGGCTGTGTTGCTACGTGTAAGAATAACTCTTCCACGTGCCGGCGTCTGCTGCCAGTGAGAGCGATGGACTGGCAAAGAAATTTGCCATGGCCGCTGTAACCAAATGTTTTGTTTGTATTTCATTTTGAAGAATGACTGACGCCTTGTGGAAAACGCTGAAAATATCTTGTTTTCAAAGCCCTTCTGCCTGTGGGCTGTGGGTGGATGGGAAGTCACACGGGTGTTGTTAGTGCAGTCGGATGAGTGCAGAGAGCATCCCCGCTTCTCAGAGCGGCTGCGTGATTCAAGTGTTTTCTTCTCCTCTCTGACTATGTCAGATGTCTGACCTCGGAGGTCTCAACAACCTGAGGTTACAAAATAATGGGGTTTCTTTTTTTTTTAATTGTGTTTTCATGGGTTACTGAATTGCTGCAGGGTAAGTCCATCCTCTCTGATAAGGGAGAACATACCACAGGACCGAGAGATGATTGGGAACCTTCTCAAAGCACAGCCATTGCCAAAGCAGCCCAAACAAGAGGAAAGGAGATATTTCAGTGCATGGATCTGTATCACAACATGGCCCCGTTGACATGAAATGATGTCTAAAAGAGCTGGCAGGAACGTGCTTGGGTGCTGCCAGCTTATTTTCTGTTTCTCATCTTCTCTTTGCAGTACACCGATGGGGAAGGAGAAGGTGACACCTACTACTATGAGTACCCCTACTATGAAGATGTTGATGAAGCTATAAAGCCAGAAGCACCCACCACCAAACCTGGCACTCCCGAAGTGGCAGCTGGAGAGAGACCTGAAACCAAGGAGGTACCGACGCAGGGTCCTGGCAAAGATGTGTTTTGATAAATGGTGCCTTTATAGAGGGGGAGGTGGAGGATGATGGAGAATTTTCTTTTTGTTTCTCTGATTCTGACATTTCATTTCTGCCATAGGACTATCCTGCCCCCACTCCGTCGCCTGCGGGAGGGGACCCTGGCAAGCAGGCGAAAGGGGATGCTGTGGTGGATGACCCCCTCGTGGATGAGTACAACTATGAAACCATTAACGAAGAGTACTTCACGCCTCTTCCCTATGAAGACGTCAACTACAACGAAGAAGTAGACCCCCAGGGTGGACTCACTGAAAACGCCGTGGAAGCTGAACTCCCCACGAGTACCGTCGTCACCTACAATGAGACCGATGTAATTTTAATGAACCTTTTTGCCTTT
>VZTV01084928.1:20202-31947 GCA_013400875.1 Anhinga rufa | reverse complement strand
TTTTTTTTTACGCTCACTAGGCAAATAATGCCGAGAGTGCCCTGGGCTCGGATTTTGGACGGGGTTCAGCCTTGCTGGATGCAGGAGGGGTGCCTCCCCTTGTCCCACCGACAGCCGGGCAGGGTGGCAATGGCGGGGCAGGCGGCTTGGCTACCTGCAGCCAGGGAAGAGAAAGGGCAGGGGGGAGTGGGGAGAACCTGCCCGTCTCTGGGCTCCGAGCCCCCCGGGAAGAGCAGCCCATCCCCGGAGCTGCCGGCCACAACCGCTCCGGCTCCCCGGGGCGCCCCAGGGAAGAAAGCAGGCAGGGAGCCGGGCCGGCTCCCGGGAGGGCGGCGGGGCTCGGGAGGGCGGCGGGCTTCTGCCGGGGCAGCCGTGCGGCCCACGCGTGGTCCGGCATCGCCGGTGTGACAGTGACCCCCAGCGCCCGGCTCGGGCGAGCTGCTGCCCCGGGCCGGCCCGAGCCGCGGGGGCCAGGCGGCGGCTAGCTCCGGGGGCACGGCTAGCCCCGGGGGCTAGCTCCGGGGGCACGGCTAGCCCTGGGGGCCAGGCGGCGGCTAGCCCCGGGGCACGGCTAGCCGCGGGGGCCAGGCGGTGGCTAGCTCCGGGGCACAGCTAGCCCTGGGGGCCAGGCGGCTGCTAGCCCCGGGGCACAGCTAGCCGTGGGGCACAGCTAGCCCCGGGGGCCAGGCAGCTGCTAGCCCCGGGGCACGGCTAGCCCTGGGGGCCGGCTAGCCGCGGGGCACGGCGACCCCTGACCCCAGGAGGAAGGAAGCCGGGGTTGTTAGCAAGGCTGCGGGCAAGGCGACTAGCGAATCGAGTCGGGAAAAGACGTCGGTAAGCTGTTGTTCTGCCTTTTAATGGCACAGCTAAGTTGCCACAGCCCGTGTAATCAGATTCCTGGAGCACTGGTAACGATTTGGTCTCAGTGGGATGCTTTGTGCTGGGAGAGATTGACTTGTGTTTTGTGAAACGCTTTAAAAATCAATGCTGCGCAAAGCAATTAAGGTCTTCGGAAGGGTAGGGAACCTTGGGCGAATCACAGAACGGTAGGGGTTGGAAGGGACCTCGAGAGAGCGTCTTGTGCCCTGGAATCATTGTGCCTGAAATCAGGTGCCCTGAAATCATTGGTTAGCGTTTGCAGGGTGCTTTGGAAAGGATTTGCTGTGTAAATGCTAGAGATTGTTACGAAAATTGGGTATGTGCATCAGTAGCGGGGAGGATCCGATTGGCGTCCGGCATCGCCAGTGGCACCCGTCCCAGGGAGGCCAGTGCCCTACAGCTCCTCAGTCTGACGAGTATTACAGCTATCCAGGCAGCGGCGGGTTCTCTGTAGTCTCGATTTCTCAGATGTCCCTTAAGGTTTTTCATTAATTAATTTCATAGTTTTTCTCTTTGCTGCTCTTTCTTGCAAAGCCTATGTACTCCGCTCAATTGTGTTAATTAATTTCTTCAGATGCTGGCTTTCCACACTTGGTTCTCGATAAGATACTGGAAAGAAATCCAAAAAAAACACTCAAAATGAGATTTGTCACATGGCAAGCATGAAGTTTCATTATAAATTCCCTGTTATTTCTATGTCAGGGCTCTCTAGTTCCTGGTGTGAATACTCCTCGGTAATGAAAATTAAGGTTGTCTTCAATTTGAGCGGTGCAACGATAGTCAAGATGGCAGCTTTTGGGATAGCTGCGTCAGAGGGTTGCAGACCTCCTTGAATGTTTTAGTTCTAGCTGGGTCTTCAATTCTTGAGCAAAAGAGCAATCCCTACCGCTGGCGCTGGCTCTGCCAAGGAGGCAGAGAGGGCGGCGAGCAGGAAGGATGCCGCAGCGTGGTCTAAGCAGGGAGCGAGGCTGCCTGTGCCAGTTATTAGGCAGTGGATCCTCCTCCTGCTTTCTCCCCAGGTGCTGCTAATGAAAAATAATTCAGCCACCTTAACTAAAAATAACTTTACCGTAGCAGGAAAAGACCAGCCAGTGCTCCTGCTGGGTGGCTGTTTAGTTTGATAGACCTCTCATTCAACAGTTAACAGCCAGTATGTTTACAGGCAACATTTTTTTTGGCTGCTGTCCCTAGCATGTCACTAATGTTTAGCCAAATGAACTGGGAGGATTATAACAGACAGGGACACTGGTGCAAGTGACAGGCACAGAGACAAGTGCTGCAAGAAGCTAATTTACACATCGAGTTTCACAGCCTGAACCTCCCTTCCTGCTCAATAAGCTCATCAGCTGCTGCTTTATACCCGCCAGCCAGCTTTCATAAAAATGAGGGAGCTCACAAAATCTCTTCTTTTTTGCCTGCCTGCTTAGACAACAGATTCTAATAAAAACCGCTCTTTAATATTGTTGAAAATAAGTCCTCTTTTATGTGGAAGTGTGGATTTAATGTAAATAGTTTGTGCTGCTCTGATTCTCTTTAAGGGCTGCTTGGCTGTTAGCAGTCCCTGCGTAGCCTTTCCAGCCACTCGGGAGACACTGCCTGCTGCTGAGATGTGGACTGATCTTGGAGGGGATCTGCATTCTTGCTTGCCTCTCCCAGGGCGCTCTGCGCTACATGGCAGCCGCCTTCTCAGAGAGGGATCAGCCATATTTGAGAAAATATCACAACATCTGCAGTTGTGAAACTGCCACCATTTTCCCACAAAGTGATGTGGTTATAGGGGAGAACGTGGTAGCCCCAAGGCAAGAGCTTGGTGAGGGAGTCCCAGCATTCTGGCTTCATCTGCGCAAGGTGCTTTGTCCCTTGGAGGTGTCCAAGGCCACCCTGCACGTCCTCAAGCGCTTGTGGCCACGTACCTCCACCCCCATGGGCTGCCACAGACCGTGAGCCCACATCTCTGCTGGGTCACCGAAGCACGTGCGGCTGCTTAGGGCTTAGCCACCGCTGCCCTCATTGCTCTCGTACACACGTCAGTCTTATGAAGCAGCATAGAGAATGAGAGACATACAGTGTTCTGAAAAGTATTTATTAAAAACTTCGAAACTGAATTTTTCTTACTATTTTCAGTTTGTGGGGGAAATTAAAACAACCACCAAGGTTCCCAGCTGCAGAAATGCTGGTCTTCAGCCAATTCTAGTCCTCTTCTGTTTACGAGACAGTATAAGTTTTCACTGCCTAATAAAAACAATCATCTGTATTCTGTGGCTGCAAGCAACAACACTGTGAGAGAGTGGAGCAAGTTGAGAAGCTTTTCGAGGAGAATATGAATTATCTCAGCCAGAGAACAAAGCACAGAAGGACCCCTGAGCACTGAGAGAAATTGCAGAACCTCTGCAGTTTAACTGGGAGACTTTATGCTTTTGAGAAAAAATGTCTGTCTTGAATATTCCCACAAGTACGTTCTTGCCACTTATTTCTGCAATTTAAATTGTTGCTCGTGTTTTTTAAGGCCAGGATGAACGGACAAGCATTTTATCAGCTAAGTTGGATTGAGGAGCACAGGTAATACCCTCAAACCACTGAGACTTGTGGTATGGCTCTGCAACGAGCAAGAACATTAAAGGCTGCTATAAAAAACCAAGTTCCTGTGCCCTCAGCCGGACAGAATTATAAAAATCCCCACAGCGTCCTCAAAGCACTGAATTAACAGAAGGGAGAGCTGTAGTTTTGTGTGATGGATGGAGCCCCTGGGCTCCATTGTGGCGGACGCCGCCATCGCTCCTCCGGCACGGACCGTCAGGGCACGCAGTCCCTACGATTTCTTGAAACAGGCAAGTGTGCTACCTCGCCTCCCCCAATAAAATAAGTGAAGGTAATTACATACTTAAATCTAGGTGTCGGGCTGCTTTGCTACACAGAAATTCGTCTGCTATCATCAGAGTCCTTGAAGTTAAAGAGGGATTTGAGTTACTGACATAATTTGCTCCCTGAGGGCTGTGGAAACGAACAGAGAGGCATATCTGAATAATAACTCTCTGACTGCACATCTTATAACCGGAGCTAGCGTTGCTGCAGAAGGAAGACACAATGGGAAGCAAAAGATGTGAAATGTTTATAACCAACACAACGATCAGGCAGAATTTGTTCGGGTTTTCCTCCCCCAGGCAGCAGCCCATCAGGGAGATCTGGAGGCAGGTTCCTCTGCTTTCACTTTGCTAAAGCTTATCTTAACGTAACGCTGCCTGTGGGCCAAGCGCGGGGTCCGGCTCTGTGGGACGGGCTGGGGCTGGCCGCCCGGCTCGCAGCAGGCCCTGCGGCAGGCTCCCCGCCCGGGCCCTGCCTCGCCCCACCGCCGAGCGGGGACGAGGCCCGCCTTCGCCCGTCGTTTCGGCCCGGAGGGGCCGCCCGGCTCCCCGGCAGACCGGCGGTGGCGAGGCCCGGCTGCCCCGGAGGCGAGAGGCTCCACAAGATGGCGAGCGCGGGCTCCNGGCGCGCTGCGAAGGGCTCCCTGGAGGGCGGGCGCCCCGCAGCCGCCTCCGCTCCGCCCGCGGGGGAAGCGCCGCCGAGCCTGGTAGGAGGGCCGGGGGAGAGGGCCGCGGGGGTCGGCTGTGGCAGTGTGTGTGGGGGGGTGTGCGCAGCTAAGTATTAACAGCTACAAACTGAGCATCGCCATCAGGGAATTACCGGGAGGGTCTAAGTAAAGTCTTCGTCTCTCCTGCCTTCCCGCCGCTTTGTTAGATGCCTGTGTGCAAAAGATGCCGCGCAGGGGCATATTTGCGTGCCGCCGGGCTGGCTTTGGGATTCGTGGCCGCGCAAAGGCCGGCGGTGGGCTGCGAGCCGGCGCGCTGCCGGGGTGTTCGCCCGCTCTGCTCCGTTAATCGCCATCTGCAGCAACCCTAGGGAAACGTGAAAATGGTGGTTAGCCACGTACGGTGCCAGTCTGTGCTTTGAGAAGTAGTTTTCTGCTGGTGATGGACTGTGCGTTGCGGTTTGGTGTAAGCTATCTGCTCCTCTTTTCTTCTTTTTGTGTGCGCTTTCTACTAATTATTTTTCTTAATGATGCAGCTTTGTATCAAGGTGCCACTGGCTTGATGGAGCCCTTCGGTTCCATATCCAGCCTTGCAACTAAAGAGATACGGTGATTTTATTTTTCTTTATTTCAAGTAAGCTTTAGGATCTTATTTTTTTCCTAACAGTGTTCTTCACACAAAGTGGCTGACAGACGACCCTCAAAGAGGCTAAAATGTGAAGAAACCAGTCTAGTAAAATCAGAACTAGAAGGACTCACACATGGAAGTGAAAACCTTGCTGCATTGGGGGAAACACCTAAAACATCTGATGGGGACCAACGCTCAGAAGATCCAGGAGACTGCAGTATAATTAAACGGGAAAAAGGTGAAAGCATTCCAGACACTAATGAAGGCAAACAGGAAAAGGAGCATAATGTTTCTCTCGGGCCACGTGCAGTGAAATCAAGCAGTGCTCCATCAGAAATGGACAGTGCTGAAAATCTGCACAGTCATGCCTGCAGCGAAGAGGAGAGCAGCTGTGAGAGTGTACTTTCAGATGGGTCTAGCTTGGAGGATGGAGGTCTCGCAAAGAAGCCGATACAACTAGACAGTAGTGCTTTCTTGGATGAAGACAGCAACCAGCCAATGCCCGTGGACAGATTCTTTGGAGATGTTGAGTTTATACAGGTAAGATGATGGCAGTCTGTTCACCTTACACATTCAGTTCTGCTCCACTTCAGTCTTGCAGCTTCAAACAAAAGTAGGCTAGCCTCAAAATTGTAGGTAAACTTGACCAGTATTGGTAGCCATATGGAGGCATATCCCTGGCCCCTAGGTAGAATTACTTGTCTTAGAGATGAAATTAATTGCCACGGCATGTTAATTTCAGATGTGAAATCTTGTTTAGATTTCATTATTCCAATTCCATAAGATAGGTATTTTTACTCATAAAGACACAGCGTTACTCTGTCAAAATAGTTTTTCACTGGTCATTGGTTCTTAATCGTGATTATTGTAGTTCTTTGGAATGGAAGCTGATTTCTGGCAACGTCTGCTTTTGGATCAAGGGCCAGAGCTTTAAATTCCGAGTCTGCCTTTAACATTGTATAACTTTGGGCAAGTGATGCCTCCTTCTTTCAGGTGTTTCATGAGGATTGGTATTTAGCAGGAGTCATGGGTGATATTTAGTGAGAATAGTGAGGATTTGTTTGTGGAGTACTTCACCCTCTTTGAATCCTTCTCAAGCCTGCAGAAGGAATGCCAGCCCTCGCTTTGACCGTGAGCCATGACTGGTTCAGGCAAGCTCCCCTGAAAGCTCCTGTGCTTTAGCTATGTGTTTGTGCCACTGCTTCCAAGTGAAGAGGTGTGTGTTGTGTGTTGGTGCCTCATGTATCAGATGTGGAAGTGTGTGAACTGTTGGAGAGGTAGGAGGTCTGCCATTTGCCGCAACAGACTTTCCTTAATGATTTTATCTTGTTCTTAAAGGATCTCCCAGCAGTTGCGCTCCCGAAAACAACGATGAGCAGGCGAGAATTCAGAAGGCTACATTTCATTGCAAAGGAAGATGAGGAGGAGGAAGAGGATGTTGTCTAACAACAAACTGTAAACAAATGAAATCTTTTTTCTTTTTCTATGCAACCACATAATGATGGTTAGCTATGTCACTAACATAAGGTGTCTGCGTTTGCCTTTTCTCAGAGAACTGGTAGAGTTTGTTTTTCTGGAATTGGCAGATACGGTATTCTCCCACGGTTACCTGGAGCAAAGATTGACTGGATTTTCAGTGATTTGGAAATAAATTGTAATTTATTATTTCACCAGTAATATTAGGAATAAAGCAGGGAAAATAGAAGTTCTTACTGCTTTTTTATAAATTTGAGTCCATATCTAGGGTGAACATTTGGTCTCGCTCCTTTTTAAAAACAGCCAAGAAAACCATGTTAGAACAAGGTCCTTTTTCTTTTAATTCTGCAGTGTCTGTTATCGTGGCATCCAGTTAGGAATGCAGCCGGTTGACTGCCCAGCACAAAGAGGGACACCGGCCTCTGTTGTGTAAGTTGTGTTGCATTGTTTACATCTAAACCAGAACCAATTAAACCCCTAAAATGCGGTTCTGCTGGTAAAATGAAATGCATGGATGTCAACGTGAGTTCAGCGATGTTAATCTCTGGAAGTTAAGTATGTTTTTATTGCCTGTCAGTTCTCTGAACAGCCACCGCAGAAGCTAACTGCTTCCCTCTTCCATCGAACCAGCCATAGCATTGCCTTTTTTAGCAGCTGTGTAATGCAGCTCGTGCAGTATTTTCAATTAACTTCCAAGTGTTATGAATAGGAATTTCGTAAACAAATATACTGCTGGTGAAAAAGGAGGAATAAAATCTCTCAGCATTGGATTCGGTAGATGAACGGGTATTGATTGCTAAGGATATGGGTCAGCCACCAAATTTGTTAATTTGGCCTGCGTTTTTAGAAAATCATGAGCAACCTCAGATGATTTCAGGAACTGTTAACTCACCCAGTGTTTATGGTAATACTTCTTTTGAAAGTGTGATTATGCAGTAAGCTTCCAGATCTTTATTGTTATAAATAGTTTCTTCTACATTTCTAAAAATATAGATAAAATGTTATCAGCAGATGGTTTAAATAAATATTAATTTCTACAGCTACAGCCTGTTAAACATTCAAAAGTTGTAAGCCAAACAAATTGTATATGCATGACATGTTAATTTATTCACATTTCCACTCCAGCTGATGCATTGTTTCTGTCAAAGATATTTCTTGGCTCCTTTTCACTCTGTAACACAGAAAAATCTAATTTTTTAACAGCATATTCATGGTTTTCAGCACAACTGCATCTTGAAGTAGCTCTCCCAGCTTTCCTTAAGGGCCGTATTTGCTGCTGTCTCTTTCTAGCAAATCAGTCTTCACGCACAGAGATTCATTTTAGTTTCAGCACTGTGTAAAACAGTGACTTTCAATTCGTAGGAAGTATGCCGTACAGATGACATAGTTATGTTTGTCATCAGAATCTTAGCTGTGATGCCTTTTCCAATGTCCAAACAGTGTAGCACGCGCTTCCATCTTAGTTACTGACGACATCTATTCAGTAAGGCAATCTGGAAGGATCGATTCAATGCATTGGTATTAGAAATCTAGTACTGAAAATGCACCTACTTAACTTTTCACGTTGAAATGTTTGGGAGGGGGATTGAGCTGCTTGTAAACAATGCTCTCTGTAGCAAAGGTCCTGCATTTTGAAGACCTAGTAAGTTATGGCTCACACAGCAATACCATCTTAGCACAATTCTGTGTGGACTAGCTGGACGTGCCGGGGTAAGAAAGAGGACCAGTGATGTGGGGGAAAACAGCTCTGCCCTAGAGGTGAATGTTGTTATTTACACAGCAGTAAGCAGCCAGTGCTCCATTCATAAACACGCTTCCCTGTGCTCAGCCTTTCTAGTCTGTATTAGCCATGCTCTGTCACACCTGATTAACCACTCCTGCACCTCTGCCTCTACATACACACACAGAAAGATGGTGGTAATTTTTTTATTTAAAAAAATTCATAGTTTACATTGACAGTCCCTAAAAGTTCAGTTATCAGCTGATATTAGAAAAAAAAGTTAAAAAATGGATCTATTTGTATTTTGTTACCTGAGGTAGGAAGTGTTTTACAACAGCAGTATTCTCTAAAACAGCAGGTAAACATGATTATTATGCAGTAGCACCACTTGTACTGCTTCAAGTTAAAGAGGCAGAAGCTGTTTGAAAGGAGGGGAAAATGAATGGGAAGGCTGACAAAGGTGGTACAAGCAAAGCTTTGCCATGGCCTTGCTCTTCCTTCCAAGAGTTGCACATCTGAAGCGGCAGCAAAGAGAGCGGTGGTGGATGAGTGCGGGTAGTTTGGTACGGAAGAGCCAGCAGCTCCGCGACTGAATCGCCCTTTGGCATACCTGAGATACAGCGGTTGTCTATCTGGGAAAGGCAGAGAGCAAAATAATGATCCTAAAGTATTCTTTGTTTGCTTAACGTTCAGAGAAGTACGACTCTGCAAGTCCCCATAGATCAGTTTTTAAGAGATCTTTTGTCTAAGTTTCCTTTCTGCATACCGTGAGTTTCGGGCCTGCATTTGTCACGGCAAGAAAGAGATTGCAGGGCATAATCAGTGTCAGTCTCTGGCCTCATTTATAAATGATATATCGACACACTGACTCACAGATGTATTTTGTCACACTTAACACAGTGTGATCTAAGGAAGGCTTGTAGTAAGGGAGAAGGCAGGAGCGTAGAATTAGGCAAGATACGAATGTATGCTTTGTGAGACTGCAGCTGAATTACTTAGCAAGTCTCCTTTGCCAGGGGCTTTTGAATAAGTTTTTGTTTAAGAAACTAGAGCTATTTAAAAGTGATACCACATGACGTGATTTTGAAAAAAAGAAGTCACTTCCAGAGATAGCACTATGAAATCTTGTGGGTTTGCTTCCTTTTTCTGTAGATTTTAGTTTTGTCACAGCTGAGATTATGATTGGTTTTCTTATGGCAAGCAATATGTACAAGTTTTAAGTTATCCACAGTAAACAGCAGCTGATAGAAGTATTCCCAGTTCACTTCTCTTCCATCTCGCATTTTGACAGCTTCTGCCAGCTCTGGGACAACAGCACGTTTCTTCTCTATTCTTCAGTACACAAAAGAGAAAACAATATTGCCATCAAAAGTTTTTTCATTATAATCAAATCCCCATCTTCCTTTTAGAGCCAGGTAGAATTTTAATTCTTTTGCCGTAACTAGGTTTATGATTTTTTTTTTCCCTCTGAGGAAATTAGTTTAGCAAATCCTGTTTGCTTCGCAAGCGCGCAATGCTGGAAAGTGGGTCTGAGGGTTTTTGCCAGAGAGGAGCAGTCACAAAGGGTAACGTGGTGAGGAGGGGTGCGTTTCTGTACAAAGAAAATCTGAGCAGAAGCAAATCAGCTAGCGGGAGATGGCATTATAATCTGTCCTCAGGATTTTATGTTACCAGAAACAGCGGCAGCATCCAAGCACCTTTTATCACAACGCACCGTTCACAGCGGAGCTAACCGCACCATGAGGGGAAGGACGGAGTACAGACTCGGTGGCTATACCTTTCCTGTCTAAGATGAAGGGCGTGAAACGGGGAGGTCTGGATTAATACTTTGTACATACATGTGATCGAGATTCCAGGTACTGAAGAGGATTCTGCTTTCCCGGTTGCTGTAGGGGTTGATAGAATGCTTACATGGGCAGTCGTCGCTGTCGAAAGGTCCCTGTAGAACAAGACAGCGACAATGAAAGGCGTACTGCTCGTCACCCCAGCGCGGTCCTTCCACTTGCTGGAACCAAAGACAGACAGCGCGTGCTGCGGCAACATCACCCCACCAGGCTTGAGGCTGCACCACGCAAGCATCCAAGTAACCGTTTCCTTCATCTAACGTCGTGGCAAGTCACGCCACAGCTCGCTGGAGCCAAGACGCTCTGCTTTAGGAAGGGCTGAACTTACCTGGCAGGAGAACCATCCCTCCGTAGTGCACAGGCGGGCTGCCTCCTCCTCTCGTCTGTCAAAGTAGCATCCGTTGTATTTAGCAGATTTCAGTTTATCTGACATCAGCTCAATTACCCTTTTATACGCATCTCTTGCTGTAGGATGAACATTTGAAGTAAAACTACTAACCTACCGGGGTGGGGAAAAAAAAAACCCAAATCAATCAGTCCTCGGTGCCTCTGGCAGTCTGAGGCTCTTTTCTACCATCAGTATGTTGCACCATAAAAGCGTTTTACGTACACATGGTCACAGAGTTACTTTTACAAAAAGCAGCTTGAAAATAAGTTACTTAAACAGAAACTTGGTCACAGAGTTACTTTTACTAGCAGCTTGAAAATAAGTTACTTAAACAGAAACTTTTACCTCTTTCAGGTAGCTTCGTATTCTGCTTTCACAACTGTATCGCATGTAGCTTGATTTGTTCTTAAAACGAGACTCTAGACCTAAAGGGAGTTAAGATTGTGTTGTCGCTTAGTACTTGTAGTGCTGCGCTTCTGCCTAGCTGGGTGTTCACCCCTTCTTTTCACAAACTCAGTATGCACAGATTTTTCTTTCCCATTTTTCTTTTACTGGTTCGAGACTACCCTGCTCTTGGCGCTTAAAAGGGACCACGCAGAGCATCTGCTGGGAGAGCACTGGCTGATACTGTTTGTTAAACGTTTCTCGTTAACGTGCGTACGCGGAACGCTAAGAGCCCGTGAAAAGAAAACCGAATTGCTCTGGAAGAACTGCAGCGATGACTTGGGAACGGGAGGGGGAACTCTCAAAGAAAGTATAAAGAAAACAGAAAGGCGAGCTGGCTGATACGTGCGAATTAGCAATGCACTATAAGCAAATTGTTAAAAGATTGTAAATGCAGGCCTAGGTTAGTGGGGAAAAGCGTATTGTAGACCAGTCTTAGAGCGATAGGGAATGCTGCTTTTTTTACCCTTTTCTGACAGTAAATACGTGTATTAGAAAGAAGCTTAAAACGGCAGCGATCGCTCATTTGCCGGCCGGGCACCAAACCACGCGCGCCGGCCCGGAGGACTCCCAGGTTTTGAACTGCAAGCCCAGTGAAGCCGACAGAAGGGCCTCCCACCTTCAAACCACGGCGCGTCGTCCCCCTTGTCCTCGGCCAGGATGTTTTCGCTCAGGTTGCGGACGAGATCCGCCAGCAGCTTCTGCCTCCCGGGCGCCCGCTCGCCGGACAGCAGCCGCCGCGCCTCCCGCACGACCGCGTCCCTCCGGTTGTGGAAGGCCGACAGGAGCCGCTCGATGTCGCCGACACCTTGCGCGGGAGAGGCGGCGCCGGCTGAGGGG